>VZRN01000753.1:1804236-1851522 GCA_013397935.1 Dasyornis broadbenti | reverse complement strand
CGCCAGAGCGGCCGCCAGCGCGGCCAGGCGGAACGGAGGGAGGGCGGGAGGGCTGGAGCGGCCGCCTCCCGCGGGGGCCGGGCCGCGAGGGGAGGGGCGGCAGCGCAGGGACACGGGCATTGCCCGCCCGGAACGCCGAGCACAGCCCCGGCAGCAGCAGCAGCACAGCTCGGGCCCTGCGTGCGCCGGGAGCAGGACAAAGACTCACCCAGAGAACCGGCGGGGTGGCACTTCCCTCGCAGGCAGCAGGGGACAAACTGGGGAGAGGCTGTGGCCCTGGGGCCCTGCGGGGCTGCTGGCCTCTCACCCTTAAACCAAACAGCCCAGGGCTTTACACCACTCAGGTGCATCCAGCCCCACACCCCACTCACCTCGGAGGGAGGAACAGGCTTTTCAGGATCATTAGTACAGCTATGGCATCTCCTTTTGAAACATATATCGAGGGAGTTTCTGTTACAGTTGAAAATTATTTGAGGAGGTAGCCTAGGTGGTAGAACTGAAGTAATTCTTCAACATGTACTTCATTGTTTTAGCAGAAGTAAGCCCAACCTTTTATATGTTGTACTCTTGTGTTTGGTTGGTGGCAGAAAGGTAGACATGACTGACTCCTTCAGAGCCAATCCTAGGACAGGTAATAGGATTAAAAGAGGAAATGCTGTCAATGAGATTAGAATGATCTTCCATTCCTGTTTAACTGGAATTACCTAAAGAAAAATAGGAAGATAAAGAACCAGAAAGGAATTCTGCAATGGATTGAGTTCTGCTACTGCAGGTGCTGTATCCCATAACCAAGTTTATGAACTTGTCCAACTTGATTCTAGACAATTCCACATTGTTTTTCCCCCTCCAAATACACATTAACATTCTTTTGGTTTAAACTGACAAACTCTAGAAAAAACAGAACAGATCCTTTTAAAACTACTCCTGGCATACTTTGCTGACTAGATACAGCCACCAGTAATTATCTGTATTTGCAATTACTGGATAAACACAGGAGCAGTTTAAATTTTATGCAGTATGAAGAATGCAAAACCAAATTGCTATGCACTTAAAATTAGATTGAACTTAGAAAGTCTAACTCAGTTGTTTAATGGAAGTCAAGTTTCAAGTAACAAAAGACTGGAGAAAAAGTTAATAATGGCTGTTAATCTTTATTTGAACTCTTGTCTGGCTAAGATATTTACTATCTATTTATAATAACAACCTGAACATTTACAATTTGGAAAGTTTACTCTTGGTTACAAATGCAGAGTTCATTATACATATTCACACAATTGTAAAAGTAATCTGTACAGAGAGACCATTTTTTAAAATCTAGTCTTTGCTTTTATTTAGAAAAGCACAAGAAAAGTTATTTTTTTAGGTCTCAAGGTAATGTATTGTCCATTATAGCTTTAAACTAGAAATACATGATGCAGTACTAATTAATACCATTTAACATGTTAAAACAATGGATAAGAAATAGTGTTATCAATGCCTTCATTTTTAAAGTAGTTGTTCCCCAAAGAAGAGTAAATAGAATACTTTTCATGACACATATATGATCAAAACTCACAAAAAGTTTGCAAATAGAGATGTTAAGTACATTTTCTGTCATTTTAATATCTATATATTTCTTTTCAAAGGTGATACATTTTACAGAGATGTAGCCAGCTTTGTATAAAATATCATGTAGATACATTCAGAACAAAACTCATTTTTGGCAAACTGTAAACACACAAACAGCCCTTTCTCCTCTGAACAGCCTCCCTGGAGTGATGCAACCACTCACATAAATAAGGGACACTTGCATAACATGGTAGAGGATTAAGCTCTATCGGCATAATTTCCATACAAATATGAACAGATAAGGCACATGTGTTGTGTATTTTTCTAAACTGTATACAAATAAGATTTTTCAGTTAGATTTTAAATACCAGCAGGTATAGTTTCTCAAATGCTAATGTACACAGCAGTTTTGTAACATTTCTGTGTCCAAAGTAATGTAATGCAACAAAACAGGGGGCTTTCAGTATTGACTGTGGTATTTGTGCTGAGCATTCGTAATATTTAATATTTTTGATTGTTTTTTAAGATAGCAAAAAAACTCAAATTGAAACACAAAAAGCTGTTATGAAATTGTTTATAAAACTGCACTTGATGAAACAAAGCAGCAAACACAACAGGCTTCAGCTCTCATTTGCACTGATGGCAACTTACCACCTTTCCTGCCAAATTCACAAGTTCAGTGGATATCATGGATGCTTTTGCTTTGCAAAACCAGATCCTAATTTTTTAATGTAATTGCAGAAATGCAAGTTTGATAAGCACTTACCTACAGTTAAAAAACTCACGTAAAATGAACTTTCCAAATACAGTGTTTAACAGTATAATAAAAAGCAGCAGATTATATCAGTGTCATTTACAGATACTTGGGTCACCTCCATTTTTAAGTTTCTGTTGATTAATACTTACATTATATAAGAAACTGCACAAGTGAGCTGAACAGAGGAGTGAGCTGACTGTTTTATGAAACCACACAATTATGAGGCAACTTCTACCAGAACTTAACAAACAGGAATTAATTGTTTGTCCTAAGATATAGGAAAACCACAAATGTTACTAATATATTTCTTACGCCACTCTCTTGTCAATAATTCAACTTCTTATGCATGGGAAACTTGTGTTTCCCAGCTTTCCTGTGGTTTCCTCCAGGCTCTCTACAGTAGTATACAATAATATAATCTATTAAGTCCTTCCTCCATTCATTTCTAAGTGACAGATTTTCAGCTCTTACTTTAGCTGCAGGTTACACAACAGTCACACATCCTTTGTGTTGTGCCATCAAATGGGACACAAGCACATAGCAAAGTTGTAGTAGTTCACCTGGGGATTTGAAAATACTAAAAGTAATTTTTAGCTTACAAATATAAATGATCACCAGGGAAAATAAAGTTTAGGAATGGATTTTTTACTCACTGGTTTTCTTCAGTCTGCAATAGATTTCCTGAATTGGAGCTGTGGAGTATTTCAAACTGAACTAATTATAGCCAGGTCCAGTGCAGTACCAGAGACACAGTTAAAAAGTCAGGTGACTCCAGTAAATGACACTGAGACTAGACTAACTAGAGTGATCAGAGGTTTCTCTCTGCCCCTTCCTTTTTTTGGGGGGGAAAGGGAATTAAAACACTATTGCAAAAGAGTCAAGAAATATGCTTACATAAACATGGTCCTGTAAAGTTGCCAAGTTCAGTGTGTGCCACAGTGATTGCCTTGGCGAGCTAAAGTGTCGCAGGCCTCTTGAAATTACTCATATATTTCAGTTCTCACTTGAAAATCTTCTTGTTTAAGCCCCTGGAAGGCTGGCTGTGCTGTTCAGCGTGTCACCCTGTCCTGAACACGTAAAAACCAGGAGTTTCAAATTAAACAAAGGAATACTGAGGTTCTTTCCACCCCTGGACACTGCTGAGGACACTCCTTCTTATGCTAGAGCACATGGGAACCAAACTCACTGATCTGGATTCAGGCACATACCTGCCGAGGACAAATGGTGTGGGGACATTTAAAGTTTTACATTTTTATAATTTCTTGTTACTAATATTTTTGCGTATTTTAAAGATAAATCTGTTGCCCACAAACCAAATAATTCAGTGCTTCCATGCTCAAAATTTTAAAAAGACAAATGTGTCAGAAAACCTACTACAGGTAGATGGTATTTGTGTAATGCTTTAAATTACCTGGGCAACAGTGGTGCTGAAAAAATGTGAGAATATCATGGTATGTCCCAAGAAAGAAATACCAGTTTTGGAAAAAGAAATTAAAGTTTCTGTCCACGCACTCCTAGTTTTACAAATATCTGTTCAAACCATAGAGTTTCACAAAGTCATGCCCATCTCTGTGGGTGCTGTCAATTAAGGCACACTGTTACAGCAGAAAATTTGCATAAAATTTGCTTCTATTTTTAAAAAAAGTCTCCTCTAGAGGGCAGCATTGAACCAGGAGTCACTGACCAGGGACCACCTTTATAATGCACATTTCATTGACAGGCCACGGGAGTTATTTACCATTATGATAAAGCTGGATTAATATTTTAACTAATTTTTATCATTCATTTTAAGCAATTGTGCATTACAATGTGTGAGTTCTTGCATTCCTGCCCAAGAGCGTGCTATATTTGGCTGAGTGCAAAACCAATTCAAAACCAACACGACCATATGTATAAAACTTTACCGTGGGTAGTGGTTACTGTAACAGCCTTAAAACCACAGGTGTCATTCTCCATGAATTACTTTGCACCATTGCATAGGATGTCTTAAACAGCTGAAACCTCCCAAGTGTTTTGCTGGTTTGCTTACTGATTTCAAATGCTGAAGTTATGAAACTACAGAAGACAAAAGGTCATCTAAATATTTTATCTATTGGTTTCCTAAAAAGAAAACACATCAGAAAGTCACTTACCATTAAAAGAAACATTGTTATTTTTAAATACATAGGAGAAAAATCCATACAGAAATAAATTCATCATCATTATATATACAGGAAGTGTCAGAAGCAGTGCATACAGGAGAGGCAACTCCCCATGGGAATAAAACAAAGCATGTGGCAATGTCTTGATTATGATTTTTTTTTAAACTAAAATACTGATGAATTGACACTTGGAAGCAGTCTCAGTTTGGGGTTAGATCAGGATGTCTCTGCCACCTCTTTCATAATCTAGAGAAACATTCCTGAGCTCACTGGCCAAGCCACGATTGAGCTGCAAAACTCTTAATTAATCTCATTTGTCCCCATCAGAACAGGCCAAATCATCAGGTTCGTGCTCTGGCAAGGTTCCTCTCAAGCTGCCAGCACTGTGGAGTTACACACATGGGATTTTTTGCCTTATTTCCTTCTTCCCCAAATCCGTCTTCCCCAGAAGCTTTAGGGAGTGCTCCCCATACTCACAGTTGGGTGCGGCATCACCACTCCTGGAGCACCAGCACTGACACAACCACAGCCAGCAGCAGCTCCAGCCTGTCACAGAATACTCTTGCTGTGTCTCATGGCAAGGCAGCCCTGCCTGCAGAGCTTTGTGGCTGAAAAACCTTTTGGGGGTCCCAAGTGAGTTCTAGTGCCCTTATGATTCAGTTTGGGAATTTTGCTTCCAAAACTGATTGAGCTGCAGTGTGTTAGGGAGAGGATGTTGGTAGTGACCGGAAAGATGATCATTAGCTACAGTTTTAAATGGAACAAGCCTTAAAGAAAGCTGTGTGTCCTCTGCTCCTGGGCAGCAGCAGGCATGGCTACCTCAACCTAACGGAAACATGCTTTCACAGACTGTTAAATTAGAGGAAGAAATTTTGCTTTGTAAACTAAAAAACAAAAATACATTTGTCTGAGTTCCAGGTTCCCCCAATATCAGTAACTTCAGTGTGTTACCCAGAACATCTATTGATGAATTCATGAAATTACATATAATATTTTAGTGATCAAGAAAAATCAGTGGCTCAGTCTCAGACTGACCCACATTTCATAAGCATTAGCAGCCTTCCCATCAGTCATCTTCATTGCTGCTGACATATAGTGGTAACATTCAGCTGCATTTTGGAATTGCTGTAAAGCAGTCTCAGATTCTTCCAAACCAGAGGGAAAAACAAGAGAGGTTTCTTGGGGAAAAAACACCCTAAGCTTTGTGAAAAGCTGAGATCATGACTGGCAAGACTTGCCAGTACTACCTAAAAGTAAAATTTGTCTTTATGAGCTATTCGCAAAGTCAAAGTATTCAGAAAGACCCAGATAAACATTTTCATATGGAAGGAGAAAATAATCAAGTGATCTGGCATGAATTTGCAGAGCAAAGCACATCTTCTTAACTCACTGCAGTAAGATCATGACTGCTCCGTCTTTAACGACTACTCTTCTAAATATGTTTATGTGAAAGGCACATGGAAGTCTAAACAGATTTCCTCTTGGACTCTGTATAATCAGTACAAAACCCAACAGTTCCTCTAATAAAGTCTGTTGATCTGAATAATATGATTGATAATCACAGAATGGCTGGGGTTGGAAGGGTCTTTAAAGATCATCTAGGTCCAACTCCCGGCCATGGGCAGGGAACCAGGTACACTCAGTTCAGAATATAAAGGCCAAATGCACCAATCTCAGCTGAGGGCCAGGAAGGACTTCAGGTGCCAGTGACAGCCCTGCTGGGGGATCCATTCCCTGCGCTCTGCTCCCAGGAGCTCTGCTCTCCACAGATCTCTGCTCCTTTGATGACAAGGGTTTGGTAGAGTAGCTGTACAACCCACAGGCCTTGGAGGACTTGCTGCTTAGCTCCTCATAGCCAGAGTGGCAACAGTATATAGCAGGATCCCTACCTGCCAGCATTCCTGATGGGAAAGGCAGCAGCAGGAGTCTGGAGAAGCCACTGCACATGGGCAGTGAGTCCAATGTCCTGAACATTCCTGACTGGCTGCAGGTGCACAGATGATCTTTGTATGAGCAGAACCAACCAAGGGCCTTTCTGGGAATGTCCAAAGATTACAAAAAGGTTTGGTAGCTGAGCTGTAGCACTGAAGGGGGTGGATACAGCTGTAGTCCTTTGCTAGGATGATAATTCCAGCCTTCCTCCATTACAGACAAATGTCTTGGGTGCTGTGGCAGCAGAGGCTTTGTGCTGGGAGGGGGACGGTGGCCTTGCAGAGCGGTGAGAGGGTAAAGCACTATTCTGGTATTCTGTATCAATGTTTTGCAGGCCTGGCAGTGGTCACAGTTGATGCCTACAAGCACTGGATATTCCACAAGTTGAAGACGGAATACTGACTTGTTTACCTGAAGATAATAGGACTTCGGGGTATTTCCTCAGAGAAAATATAAATTTTAATATAATTTCATAAGCTTTGGAGGTTAGCTTGTCTTGTAGCTTCAGTGATATCAAACTTCTTCAAGTAGGAGCTAGATAGAAAGCTGTTTAGTTTTTGCCAGCGTATGTAAAACAAGACTTTTCTATCTGCATTGTAGATTGTTTGTGGACACTTCCAGATTCTTGTGCTTTCTGCAGTCATTCTGGGGACTGAGCTCTCATTGATATGGAAGGAGGTTCCATGAACAGGACATGTACAGGAATTTGAGTGTAGAAGCCCACAGTGTGGTTTGGAGTAGTGAACTGCTTTTAGTTTGGAGATGACTGGGGGAGATGGGAAGAGCAACTGTACATTAAGGGAACAATTACAGATCTTCCTGGTGACATCAATGAGAGATTTGCCTTCAACCTTTCACAGAAAATTTTTTAGCTTTAATTTGGGATATTAAAGGGGTTTTTCAAAAGCACTAAAGGCCAGTGGAAGCTTGTTAGCTGCTCCTTATGCCTTTAAAAACCCCTATACCAAAAGTGATAGCTGAGAACATGAAATGGAAGTAAATAAAATGCATTTTCATTGCTGTTTTGAGTTACATAATTGTTGTTTCTTGATTTGTTAGTTGATCTGAATTTACATGGATTTAATCTGTATGGTGACCAAGGAAATGGTGAGTAACTGGTAGAGATGCCAAGTACAGCCGCAGAGCCAGAGATGTGTAGGTGTAGCCCCTGAGCAGCCAACGACAGGTAACAAATTCACTGCCAACAGGCCTGAGGCTGTGTCACCTCTCCCAAGCTTGGTTGGCCATTCCAGCATTGACCAGCACGGAGCACAGGCTCCCCCTGACCTCAGCAATAAGCTCAAGGACACCCAGAGCCTGCTCAGAGATGAGAGCTCACAGACACCAGACATCACCCTACCTGTGTGGAGCACAAAGCACATTCCCGCTGTTCTTCAGAATATTGGAGCAAGACCTTCAGCACTAGACTAGGTCAGCTTGTACCGGGATGGTCACATCTCTTTCTCAAGCCCTCTCTGGCAGTAGCTGGAGTAAGAGTGGCAGTGAAGCAAGAATCTTAACAGAGCTTTTGGATCTACTCAGTGCACCAAAAATACCTCCCTTCTGTATTCTCTAAGATCAAGGCCACAAATAGTCTTGATCACCATGTTTTGATATTATGGTCAGGCTCTTAATTTCACCTAAGACTCCTACACAGAACCCAGCAACTTGTGTTGAGCTAAGTATTTCCTCAAGAAATGATCTGTTAAATCAAAAAGGTATTAAAGTGATAGCAATTATATCTGGTTAGGATTAACCAGTCTTACATAGAAATATCCACAGTTCACTTATTTGAGTTTGTGTAGCTTCAACTTCTACCTGTTGGATGAATATTTGTATATCTTTCTCTGTTCAGTTAAAAAACTTGTTAATACAAAGTATTTCCTCGCTGTAAAGGAATCTGGTTGCCTCCTGATCATTGTAAGCTGAACACACTCAGCTGTAAGCCATGTTCTTCCTCTTCAAAATACATTTTTTATGGCTCTCTGATGCACAATTGCTGCTTTTTCAACATCTTTAAAAATGTGAACTGTAGAATAGTTTGCAATTTTTAATTGATCCCACAGTGGCATATGCCGATACCAAGATAATAATCCTTTTATTTATTACCCTGCTCTGCATGAGATGTGCCTGAGATGAGATAATTTAACAAAAGAGGAAGAAAAGGTGAAGAGAAGGAAAAAAACAAGAGTATGCAGAGTTAGTTTAGTTAAAACCATGTAAACCAAAAGGAAATAAAAAGCAAATGAACCCCACAAACCAAGACAATTAAATACTCCAAACTCCCAATTTCTGGGAATCCTAACTGCAACATTATGTGCTCTGTTGTTTAAGAACAGACTTAATCAGAGCCTTCCCTGTCCTGCACCTCCCTGCACTGAAAGTGTTGCCAGGTTTTTGTGTTTTGAAACTCTGCAGCGGAAGCTTCCTGGGGAGTTTGTGTTCCAGAGTAACAAAGTGCTTGCACATCTTCAGGCACAGACCCCAGAACAGGACCCAGAGGCACTTCCTCCTGAGGAAAAAAGTTTCTTTTGATTGTAGAGGAAATAACCACAGGTAGTCAAGGTTGTTCTGTTTAGCCTCAGAGTTGCTGTTTCCATCACACCAACAGCAGGTAGCGACGGATGGAGCTTGGCTTTGTTTCCTCTGCAGGTTGCAAGTCCTTCTCCTGTTTGACCAGACAGTAAGACAGCAGCTTCTTTTATTTTGAGGGCTGCATCCTTCTTTTCTTCGTTTTCTGCCAGGTTTTTTCACCCTTTTAATGTGCATGTGCAATGCAAATATGGGGTTGAGAGGCAAATTAGGACAGGGATTTTGCTCTCCTTCATGCAGTAAGGCACACGAGGCTGGCTCAGTACTGTTAGTTCACACTGCAGCATGAGCAGTGAACAGTGTTCATCCCCAGCTACTGTCATCAGTACCTTGATCAAATCCTGTTGTTACCATGCACATTTTATGGGTTTGAGAGTTTTACATTATTTTCCAAGTCCATAAATGTCAGAATCCAGTATAAAAAAAGGTCAATATATTACTGTCAAAAGTTTTTTTTTCCTTTTTTTATACAAAAATTGAAAGATCAAAATATATCACATTATTTACATATTGTGCTTCATGCTTAGAGATCACTGAAAAAGAACACACAAACATTTTAATCAGAGAAATGCTCCATTCATTACCCTTACTAATCTTATTGTTAATACTTATAAGGATTGGCATTCAGATTTCTTTTAATATTAACTGTACATCCAAACAAATTACACAGAATTAAAACCTTTGCTATACTAAGGGTGCACTCACATTCTAACTGAGGGTTTGCAAACATTAGTGACATGCTGTTAACTCCAACTGTGTCCACACACCACATGTTTACAGCTACGTTAGTAATTCCACTCAGCTTCAGTGTCGTACCCTTGTTGGAGAATGAGGATTCTCCTACAAGTCTGGATCAAATCCTCATCTTACAGGGGGATGTGTAATTCTCCCAGGCTGCCAACAGCACTTCCAACCCCTGGAAGTGCTTCCAACCCCTTCCAACACCTGCTCTGGATGCATGAGATGCTAGAAATTACCTGACCACCTGCACCCCAGGTACTGATTCAAGCAGTGCAGTGGCTGTGGGTTATAAATACAATGACAGAAGAGTCTTTTAGAAAAGAAATGTTTAGAACTCTGCAACAAAGGACAACCCACTGTTAACTTCTCAGCTGGAGGGTATAGGCAGAGTAAGTCACACGAGCACGTCATGCAGCCTTTCCATGGGTGGTTCCTAAGCTGCCTTGGCCATAATAAAAGCCTGAGCAAGCCTGTAAAAAGGCATTCTACTGTCAGTGTTACAATGATTTTTCATGCTTAGCAAGTTTTTGCAAGTTCCCAGCACCAGTCTAGAGCTGGGGGGAACAAGACCTGAAGCTGCTGGAATCCTGCTCTCCCAAGGCATAATGTCATGTCTGCCAGGCCTGTGACCTGATGTTTAAAGCACGTGCAGCAGTGCAATCAGTCACCGTGCAGGGAGAAAAATTACTCAGGACATGTTCAAGGATATACAGTTACTAATGTTACTGTACCTTATGCCAACATCCTGCTACTGGCAGTCCGTCTGGTCCCTGCAAAATTGAAATTACAGATTCAGTTTTCCTGACAGTGACTTAAGTGTCAGACCCAAAATCCTGGAGCTCACTCGTCACAACAATGAAAGGTTTAGTAGCACTGTTAATTACCACGCAAAATCCATTTATTTGTATATGCACAAAAATGAATATGCAGGCAATGTAATCCATGTGTCACGCACAACACAAAATTGAATACACCTCAGGGTAAAAGAAAAATCAGAAATCTACACTTTCTTTTTTCCTTTAAATGAAGAAAATGTGTACAAATATAAAGATTTGAAACCACAGTTCATTAACTTCATAATCTGCTTTATAAGGTAGTGTTTTTTGCAGTCAGACATATATATGGAAAGCATGATGTGGAAATGTATTTTTTGTTTAAATGTGCTTTTCTGTTTGGGGGAGGTGATGTTAGTATTTTTTTCCTAGATGGTATCATCCTAATTGTATTACATTTCATCCTGCAGTACTTAGTTTCTTTAAAAAATCTTGAGTTGCTGAACTGAGAATAGGTTGAGTTGTGGACTATGCAAAGGGAGTGAAAATATTTGTCTTGTTCTACTGGAGATACAAGAAATGTACAAAAATCAGAAATGCAGAAGAGCTCTCACTGACCAGGAGGAGAACATTGGAAAGGAAGGAGCCCCTTAGAAGAGGAACAAGCTATGTATGATCAGCTCTCTCAAGACACTCTAGAAGAAATAGCCGACTTCAGCTGCCTTTTCTGATGCTGGATTTTTTTAAGGCTCTTGGATCTCTGATTACATGAATTTCTGCATGTAGAGCCACAGAGAGCACACAGGCACTGACCCTTCCCTCAGAGCCACCTCCAGACTCACTAGGGATGGGAAGATGTGTACGCAGCAGAGAGAGCTGCTAGTGCAAATACAGGTCAAAATGCAATTTTACATTTTTTACTGTAAATGTCAGCCATCACTTTTTTTGTATTCTGTATTGATTTTATATGTAAAATAGCCTATGCCCAATAAAACAGATGCAGTGAAGTAAGGTAACCCTCTCCAGCTACTCACAGTGTAAGAAGTCATGTTTTCCTGTAACCTTAGTGAGAAAACACGCATTTTTCTGCAGACACAGTCAGTATTTTGTTCCATAACTATTAAAAAAAAAGGTAAAACTTGAACATTTGCCAGAGTTGTCTGGGGTGATGGGTACAGGGGACAAAGTGCAGAGCAGTTGTTCGATCTAAAACATCCCGACCTGCTGTTAAAGTGCACCCTAACACTGATGGTCAGGGGGTTGATTTCTGCCCTGGGGTTTTTCTCCTTCTTGTGCACTCAGAATACTTATTTTGGCCATCATAAAACTCCACACCGTTCTACCATCTTTCACCTGAGTGATTCCAAAATGACTCTGTGGTCTATGTGTGAGGCTCGTGCTGATGCCCCTGGACTGAAAGCCCAGCAAGCCTGCACTGCACCCTGGGCTGCAGAACAAAGTCAACATTCCAACCAACCTGCAACTAACCAGGAAGATGCACAAGTCCTTTACTAACTGGTCATGTTGTAGTTAATTGGAGAAATCACCTACTGCAATTTACAATACCTTCAACAGAGATGGGCCCTGTATTTTCTGTATAGTTAAGATGGGAGATGCTTGGTAAATAGAACGTCTCTGGGGAGTAAATATGAAGAAGTTGGAGTGGACCGGCTGTTAGGAATTGGTTTCTTGGACACATGTGAAAGTAATTTAACTTTTTGAAAGAGAAACAACTTACTGCCCTTTTGTTTCTCTGAGGACAACTGCAAATCATCTAAAAAGCAGCATTTTTTATGGTTAAAAAAATGAAAATAAAACAATGACCTCTCTTAGCTGGTCATGCAGAGCCCTTTTAGGGAGCAGAGCACAAACCTTCCTGTATAACTACTGGACCCAACCTGAGCTCTGGCAAAGCACTGTGCTGACACAGCAAAACCCTGCTGGTGCCCAGAGAGCCAGTGGCCCTGCTCTGCAGGACTGGCTGTTCCGCTTGAGGAAAGCTTTTCAAATCCCAGCTGGGAATGGGGCTCACAGGACTGCAGCAGCACAGACATGAGGGCAGCCAGACTGGGCTGTAGGTACTGAGAGAAACCACAACTAATTTTCAGCATCTGTTACCATAAACAGACTGGCATCTCCTGCGTGATTTCCCATGATTTACACTCCTTATCTAAAGTCATCTTAACTAGGAAGAAGAAAGCACAACACTTTGGCATCCTTCCCTGAATGCCAGAGTGAAACATCTCATTCCAGCTCTGCTGCCTTGTGTCCTTCCTCTCCCTGGAGGGGTTTGCTGCTTTGGACAGGGCTTGGCCTCAGCAGGAACACACACAAGCCATGCAAGAAAGACAGAGCAGATACTGTACCAAAGGGCAGGGCACGCTCACCCCATCCAGGCCTGGCAAACCTGGGTCCCTTTTGCTGCCTGCAATGCTATGATCTCCCTGTTCAGAAAAATAACTGCTTGTTGAGAATGATAAAGGACACAGGAGTTACACAGACAGACATCCATGGTTCAGCAGTGGAGGAGGAGGACAGGTCTAAAGCTTCACAGCTCCATTTCTGATGACACAGCAAGTCAGCAGAGAGATTTGATGGTAGGAAATTCACAGACATGCAGAGTCTGTCATCTGGGAAAGATCTTCTGTACACAAACCAGAGATTCACATTTGTAAAAGGGCAGTTAAAGAGATAAATCACCCAGCACGTCAAGAGAGGAAAACATTAATTGTAATTCACATTAAATCTTCAGGCAAAATAAAGCCTATTGACTAAAGGAGCTTTTTGCTGATACAGTGGAACTACATGACAGCTTTGGCTGCCAAAGCTGTGCTCAGAGGATAAAGAAAAGTCACACGTTTAGAGAAGAAATGAGTTTTTGAATCATGTTGGAGCAAGTACTTGGCGCTATTATATTCCTCTGAACCGAGGTCTGAACAGTTACATTTAAGTAGTTTCAGTTCAATATTTGATACTTTTAATCCTGTAGCTTCAAAGCACTCAGGGAAAGGATCTCTCTAGTTTTAGTTATTATATGAAAAACAGTAAAAAGGAGGTGAATTTTACCAGGTCAAATAACTTCTTACAAGCCAGTCTAGATTTGTTTTCTTTTTCTGGGCTCTATCTAATGAATGAGGGATTCTGGAAGTGGACTTGGGAGGTGCAACTTCCCCAGGCTCAAACACCCAGGGGTGGCCTGGGGTGTGTCTGACAAGGGACAGCTCTGAGCCACAGGCACAGAAACCAGGGGAGGTCTCTTCTCCCAGAGGCACTTCTTGGCAGCCTGGGGAGCTCCAGCTCATACATCACTTATCTTTGGCAGAACTGTGATGCTATCAACTCCAGCATGCTTCCCCAGGCTCATCCCTCACTTGGTTTGCAAGGGATGAAGGGATGGAGCTGAACTTATTTTCAAAACACCTCCCATCCACTGCACCCAGTTACTCCCTAAATTCAAACATACTCAGAGGCCAGGCCTGCAGCTTCACACTATCTCCTGAAGAGCTCTACTGAGGTCCATTGTTCCTGACTACAATGAGAAGGTCTTTACACAAAGATGCTTTATTTTTACTGCTGTGGCTTGCTCCCATCTGGCCACTGAGGAGCCCTTACAGTGAGCAGTGAACTTCCAGCAGTGCAGATAAACCAGTATGAAAAGTGAGAAAACAATAACCATCTGCTCTGATTTACTGCAAAACAGAGAACTCCCAAATCCTCCCTCCTTTTCCCTGGCTGCAAAGCTGTGGCTCCTTTTCAGCCCCAGCAACCCATGCTTAGGATGAGTGAAATGAGAGACATACCACGGGGCAAGGCTGATCCAGTCCAGGAGGACCTGGCTCCCCCTTCTGTCCTTTGGCCCCTTTTCTCCCTGGTACTCCTCGTTCACCCTGGAAGCACAACAGAAAAATACCAGGAACAAGGGGAAGAAACACCTTTGCTTTATGTCTCAGCACTTGCAGAGCCCCAGTCCTCACCCAGAGTAGGGACATTTGCACTAGAGTGACCTCAGCTGAGTAAGGAAATCTGTGAAAATCTCAGTTAAAGCTGGGGTGGAAATATTGTAATAGGTGATGTTATAACAGATTGAATGACCAGTTTCTGCTGGAAGCCAGGTTGATGTCTGTGGGAGCCCTGTGCTCAGCTGGGCTCCTGGCTCCAGCTGGGCTTCCCTTTGTTTAAGGGTCGCTGTAACAAAACCTTTGACTTGGATCCATTTTCGAGGTCTATAAACCAAGACCAGCAATTTTTTGCAACCTGGAGCTGTCAGGCTGCTCCATTTTCCAACAATGGTTTTGCTGGGGTGGGGGCAGGCTTGCAAAAAGCCCTTCCAAGTGGGTAGGAATTAACTGCCTGTCCTGCCCTACACTGGGACTGTGCAAGTTTTTGGGCTACAGAGAAGGCCTTTCAGCACTGGCCCCCAGGGCAAGCAGCACTGTCTGCCAAAAAAAGCAGCCTGGCCTGCGCCATGGGCATAAAATAAAGCCATAACCCACTCACCTTCTCGCCTCTTTCACTTCTCTCTCCTTTCTCTCCTCTGAGACCTGGGAAACCCTGTCACCACAATTTTTAAGTGGGAAAAAGTAAAAAAGAAAAGTTTTGTAAGTTTAGCATGTGAATGTCCTGACATCTCAGTTCAACGTGAGCCAACTCCAGCCATCAGCCCATCCTGCCTCGGTGAAGAATGACATTTTCTTGCTGTTGACTTGGTATGTCAGCAATTTCTTGGGAAAACTGGAGTGCTTCACCACACCCCAATAACGTTACAGCTATTAGAAATTTTCATTTCACTGAATCCAATACCAATATTCTCAGTTGGAAAGGGAAGCCCTGGTGGCTCCTTTACTGAGCAGTTCCATCGTGCAGTGGAAGTAGCCCAGCAACTGGCCTGAATTCAGCCCTTCCCTACAGCCATCATTCCATGGACATTGTGTTTAAGAGAGAGCAGTCTATGCAGTGTTAGCTACATATTTTCCCAACAGTCTCAAGTTACATGTGTGTTGTTTGTGTTTCTACATGAATAATTAATGGTTGCCATACTCACATCCAATCCTGGCTCCCCTGGCTTTCCCTGCAGATGTAAAAATAAAAATTAAGATGTGCTGTGTTGAGTTTGGCATTCTGGACAAACTTAGATCCAGTTGGTTTAACACAGTAGTGAGAGCACAGGAGCCTCTGGGGTTGGAGGCTGCTCCATTGCCACCCGCCAGGGTAGTGCTGGTCCAGCTCTGCAGTTCTGGCTGGACTCAGCACAGCAGGATTTTACAGCCCCTATTTTAGGATTCCACCCCAATGGTCCCTGCTCCCCTCCCATACCCTTCATTACCTTCTCTCCCTTGGTACCAGGTAAACCGATGAGCCCTGGAACACCCGGGAGACCCTGAAATTAAATCAAAACAAGGCATTGGGATTGTTTCCTGTGAGACAGATTTCTGTCAACAGTTAGAAATGAGATTTGGGGAAACAACTCACTGCGGGTCCGGTGTCACCGTGGTCCCCCTTCTCACCACTGTCACCTTTTTCTCCCTTTGCACCATCCAGACCCTGCATGAATGAAATGGATCAACCAAGGAGCCCTGGCAGCTCTGCCCAGGGCAGCCACCCCATGCACCCATGACCTCCTTCCCCCCTTCTCTGGGGTGCTTACACCTACACTGCTGTTGATGGTTTGCTCTTGACCACGTCATATAAGAAAATAGCTGAAAATACAGGTTTAAGCCTTTTGGTTTGGAAACTCTGACTCTCACCAGCCCTCAGGACTCTGTGCTGGAGGAGGGGTTTAGATTCTAAATGTTTGGAAGGAAAAATGGCTTGTTTTCTAAAATGCCAACTGCTGAACAGTGTAACCAAGGGATGTGTTGTGACAACAGTGACAAAAAACTCAGTCTCCAGAGCTGACAGGCCTTTGTGAGCCTGTAAATAATACATTGGCAGCTGGGAATCTGGGTGACATTTAATTTATTGACTTACTTTAGGCCCCTGGATTCCTGGAGGACCCTGTGGGAAAGACAGTGGTGCATTTGAAAAAAACCAGAATTTAAAAACATACCTTAAATTTTCCTTCCCAAACCATTTCTTGCTCAAATTATGGGCTGACAATGGCCAAATATTTCTTTTCAAGGCAGGTGGCAGTTTATTTGGTTCTCCAATATCAAATCAGGGGGCAGGGGAATTGAGAAGGAGCCCTCTGTGTAATGCAGGACAATAAAGCTCTGCAACACAGGCTTTGGGGAGCAAGGGTCCCCAAAAGCTTTGCTGAAGGAAGTGACAGGAAGCTCTGGGGGGGTGGCACTGTGCCACCAGAGTCCTCCACACCTGGGCAGGCCTAGGATACCTCCCAGGCTGTAAATGCCACCTGCTTTTGAACCATGGACCCTCAAGGGGAATCTTGGACCCAGCAGAGGCTTCCCAGCCTTCCCAGTGTCCTTGACAGCTCCTTTTGGAGCATTGTAGGCACCAAACCCCTTCAATTTCTGCATCAAAAGTGCTCTGTGTGTTCGTCACCACCTGCATCCTCTCCCAGTGCAGCTCATGGCAGAAATCTTAATGATTTGGGTGAATTTAGGGGAATACAGACACCATCATGGTGCGGAACAGATTTTCCCATCCCACAAGATTTTATCTTTTCTCCATCCCAAGGAACAACTTGTTTTTTTGCAAAATGAGCCACAAATTCTGATGAACCCTCCTAAATCAGGTGCTTGCATCTCTCCAAGAGAGATCACAACACTGTAGCTATTCCCTGACTTTTTCCCAGATTCAAGACATCCTGCAATGAGTAAACAGAACAAACCACTCTTGTCTGTATCTAATCACACACAATAACAAATCGGCAGGAATGACTTCCAGTTTCCTACCATAGGGCCAGGTAATCCGGGGGGTCCAGGCTCAGGTATGATCTGCAAAAGGGAATTAAACAGCACGTTAACAAGGGTGGGCAAGAGAGAAGACGGTTCAGGAGTAGAAACCTCACCAAGCCCAGAATCATGATTTAATGCCTAATTAGTTACAACAGCAGCATCAATATCTCAACCACCAATACAAAATCTAAAGTAACTTTGTAGTGCCAAGTGTATGAACTACTATTCCCTAATGAATAAATCCCATTTAGACATTTCTGAAAGTTCCTGTAGAAAACAGTTGGGTTTTGCTGATGGATACGGGACTGGTGGGTCCATCCTGCACCCCCAACTTTGCCTGACCCTACGTCATGGAAGAGGCTTTATGGATCAAGATCTTACATGATTATTCTGCAGACACGGTGACCCAGTGTCTCCTTTTTCTCCTTTGTCTCCTCTTGGCCCTTCTGCTCCCTGAAAGGTAAAAAGGTAACATTGATGTGCTGCATCTTCCAGGAAAGCCAAAATGAGAGAAAAATACATTTGTCTCCCTCTAAACACCAGCCTTGGCTCAAGCAAAGCTCATGATCATCTCCAGGGCACTTCGAAGAAATATTTTCTCCTCCTTGATACATTCTGAATAAGCTGATTAGAAATGGAAATCCAAAGCTCCTGCATCTACCAGCTCCAGAGTAAGGTGGTGTGGAGAGGTCATTGCTTAAATCAGTCAACCCAGCCCCATTCTGAGCATTTGCAGAAATCAGTGCGTTAAAGAACCAAGAGCAGATGTACAGGACAGACAAAGGGACGTACCGGGGGCCCTGCTGAGCCCGTTTCTCCTGTCTCTCCTTTCTGCCCCATGATCCCCGCGCTGCCCTGGTCCCCCTTTGCTCCTTTGGGACCCTGCAAGTTGACAGAAAACAACGTGTTCAGTAGAAAACTGTTAAAATAAATAAATTCCCCACAACAGCCGCTTCTGCCTTTCTGCTGTTTCCCTCCGCATCGCAGCGTGAGCTCACGAGAACATGTTTTAACGTTCAAACTCACAGATGCCAATTTTGAGGGCGCAGCAGAATTTGGCTGGGCTGCAGGAGGGATTGCAGCCATTTGGGGTTGGGAAGGTTTACAAAAAAATTTGAGGCAGCATCTGATGAGCTGCTTGTGAAAGAGCCCCTTTAGCTCAGCAGATGTGGCCACGAGCAGCATCTCTCAGAGCAGAGCAGGGGCTGCAGGCAAAGGGCCATCAGTTCAGGGAGACACAGCCGACATTGCAGGGCAGATCCCGCTCCTGGCAGGCTGCGTTTGCTTTCACAGACACACAGGAAACTTCCTTTTCTTGTGGCTCCTGGCAAGGTCTCGCTCAATCCAGCCGTGCCCCGCTCACCTTTTCACCATCCATTCCAGGTGGACCTGGCCAGCCCAGCTCTCCCTGAAGGGGCACAAAGAAAGGGGAACACATGGTAAAGTAGATCAGGAATTCATCTTGGGAAAGCATTTTTCAAGGAAATGTGTTATTCACACACAACTGTTGTGGTTATAGGTTTGCCTCTGCCAGGCTCAGGACCAAGGAGGTGTCAGTGATGCGCCAGCATCACCAGCGACTGAGACCTCAAAAGGCACTGAAATCCTGTCCATCCCATCTCTTTCAAGAGATACTTCTCTGCAAATTACATTCTTTTAAAGACATTACAGCTGGCCGTAGGTTACAGATCATTGCTCGTGAAGCAGGAGGACAGCAGGTCCTGGGGCGAGGTGCTGGGGCAGTGAACAGCACACAGGGAGGGTGGGATTGAGGGTGGCTCAGCACAGCCATGGTACTGCCAGCCCCTCTCACAACTGCTTCTCCCACTTTTGCCTCCTGCCACAGGCAGTGAGGCAGTCTAAGAGAGGCTGGGATCTCATCTGTCAGGCACAGGACTGGGAGTGGATTCATTTCTAGAAAAGCATCCTCTGGAAGAGACTGAAGGCCAGAGACATGTCAACAAAACTTTGGCTTTTGTGTGAAAGTCTCCTTTTGTTCAGCCAGGGAAAGGGTTAAATAGCACACATAGCCTCAAATTCCTCTGCAGGCAGCTTCAATTGCTGTACTTTGGCTTGGGAGACTCTTCATGGAGAGCTACTAATGCCTGTGTCACTTGGCAATGGTCAGGCTCACCTTGGGTCCTGGAGTGCCTTGGGGGCCTGGTGGTCCTTGGGGACCTGGTGGACCCTGAAACACAGCAAACAAAACAGGCTTGATGATGACTAACATGAACATGGCACAGTGTCCTTGCACTGTGGGGATGAGCAGCTCCAGCCACGATCTGGAGAGACACTCAGGTGAGCAGAACTGCCCAAACACCGAGATGAGCTCAGCTGACACAGAGCGACCCGAGGCCCCTCTGCCACAGGGTTGTTCATGCAAAAGAAAACTCAGCGGGAGCGAGTCAGATGCAAAGACATGGGTTAAGAGGCAAAATGCCTTTAGCTGGAGGTGTGACCCCAAATCTGGTGGTCTCTTTTTGTGTCCTGCCTGCTCCAGCAAGCCTGGGAGGAAGCATCCTGCTGGAAACAGCATCAGCCAGCCAGAAAGGTGCAATTAAAGGGGAAACAAAGGAGTTTGTGTGAGCACTAACAATAGGAGAACCTTGCACACTTAAGTCATTTTTCCTGGGCAGTGCTAGATGCGAAGACCACAAACCACCTTGAGATGAACAAATATTTTCCAACTTGCAAATTATTTCAAGCAGCAAAATTTGTGGTCTTGCTCAGATGAAAGCCAAACCATTATCATATCCTCCAGCACCTTTTTCCATAGCTGCACACTCAAATGCTGTTACTTTTAGTCACACTGGAAGCCTTTCCAGAGCCTTGTCCATGAGACAGATCAGTGCACAAACACTGCAAACAACGATTAATCAGGAAAACAGCAAAGTTAGTGGGGTTCAGTGATGTGCCCCTCAGCAATCTCTGCATGCAGGACATGGGACAGGGTCTGGGTCCAGCAGATGAAGCCTCTCCAACCACTGCACTCCACCAACTCCAGTCCCAAAGCTGCATGCCATGTGGACACCTGGCAAACAGAAATTACCAGCACTTTGTGTATCCCTGCAGCCTGTTATAAAACAATTAGGATGGTTCTCAAATATGTCTGAAATTAAGTACTTATTCTATTCAGCTTATTTCATCCTAATGAAAAGGTCAGGGCACTGTTCAGGGGGGCAGGTTAAGGCTTGGGTGCCATTCCCCATCCTCCCACATGCTGCCTGCTGCCATCGAGTTCCACCACCGCTTTTGCTGCTACACCCTAAATATCCTCAGTCCCCAGGTGCACTAAGCCCTTCCCTCCCAGCCAGCCCTGTGCCAAGACAGAAACCTTGGGAGGAGACATAGGACAAGGGTGGATCCGTTGTCACAGAGTCACTGTGGCAGAGCTCGGCAGATTTTCAATCCTTTCCCATGAAGTGCAGGGCTCACCTTGAGTGCATCCAGGATTCGGCCGTCGTAGTCGACCACGACAGTGTCTCCTTGTTCCCCTTTCAGCCCGGGGGGACCCTGCAATCCAGGGATGAATCCTATTAAACGTTACAGCACTGAGAGGTGGCAGATAGGAAAGCTAAGACCTGACACACAGCGTTTGGGGGCTATCACCTTACAAACACCATAGATTTAACCGGTGCTTAGTCTGACAGCTGGAACTGTCAAACCTCAAAAGGCCATCAATTTGTGTAATGGAGAAGTGCATAAAGATCCTCACTTGATTACCCCTTTTCCCAGCTTCCCTCTTGCAAAAGAAAGGGTCACAGGATGGTCATGTGGATAAGAAAATTGGACTTGACTGATTTCCCATGTCAGCATTCTGTACCTGTAAAATCATTTGTTTAAATGTGCACCATCTCTATTTTCTCATACTGTACTGATCCTGAAGCGATTCATCCACATACTAAGCAGAAAGAGGTGGTGGGGAACAGCTCAGGTTGAGCCAAATACACAACTCCAAACTGAAATCCTGAACATCCATACCCGAGGTCCAATGGAGCCAATTCCTCCTTTCTCACCAGGTTCACCCTGAAAATCAAAAATCACATTTTTGATTCAAAAAGACCAAGAAAAATATAGAATATTTATCTTAAAAATACTGTATTCACCTATAAAGATATGCTTTAGATTAGGAAAAAGTAAGACCCAACAAGGGACTGCTTCTCCTAGCAGAAAATAGATTTTACCTGAGAGCAAATATATTTTGCAAAGAACAATGTTGGTGTAACAACAAGAGAAGTAAGAGAAGGTCTGATTGCAGGGGGAGTGAGTGGCCAGCTCGGGGCTGAGCTCCCTGCATGGGCAGTGCTGCTCTCCAGCTCCTCTCCCTGCTCCGAGCGTGCCGAGCTCCAGCTCTTTATGCTGGTTCCACATGGCTGCCTTTGCTTTAGGCTGAGTTTTGCATGTGGAAAGTTTCAGCTGAGACGTTTAAACCATTTTCAAGGGTGAGCTTAAGGAAAATGTCTGTGCCAAAATGTTCCTTTTCTTCCTCCTCTTTTTTGTTTTTTCCCCTTCCCCTCCTTTTATTTTTTTTTTTTTTTTTTTTAATTTGGAGAGTTTAAAAAAGCCGTAGTACTCTCACTGCGGTGACCTGAAATTTGGTTCTGAATTCAAAAGATGTCCCATTTGTCACGCCCATGTTAAACCTCTTGCTGACCAAATTAAAGCTCTCCAAAAAGTACAAAATGGTAAAAATTTATAGAAAAAAATCCTAAATTCAACCAGCACTGCCACTATAGTTCTAGAAAAACATTACTAAGGTTCATCAGAGCCCACTTTTTTCCTCACACACATTTTCTTGCCCAATGAGGAACCACGACTCTTTAGGACAGAAAATATTACTGCATCCAGATCCTACTAAATACAAAGCAGCTGAGGGGGTAAATAACAGCCCACAGATGCTGTCCAGGTCTCTCATCACCCCTTAACAAACCCAGACTGTCTAATTGTATCTCTCAGCAGTTTTGGAGGTCAGCGGGACAGCGCAGTTCACGAGTGCTAGGGGCTCTGAAGCAATGCCACAGCCATCAATGACGTGGGATCAAAATGTGATCAGAAGTCTACCTCTTTTGAGGAAAAAGGCAATTCAATGGAAAATGTGCAAGCAGATGACTTTAAAACTCTTATACTGATCTCTGCTTGAAGCCAGCCTTTATCAAATCACCAGGAAAAGGCAAAACACTCTTTACACATCTCCTTTTGTGTTAATTTTGGCATTTTATGAGCCTTTTAGAAGGCAAAGGCCCAGAACACCTCCTCAGCTGGAACCCTCTGTCTCAGCAATGCTGTGCCCAGAGTTCAGCCTTTCTTTACCTTTAGTCCTGGGAAGCCATCGGTGCCATTCTCTCCCTTGGGACCCACGCTTCCTTTTTCTCCCTGAAAACAAAGCAATTCAGACAAATGCTATCCAGGAAGGATGAAGAACAGATTTTTTCAGGTTATTATTTTCTTGATTTATCTTCATTTTACATACATGAGTGAGCAAAGCTCTGCTTTTAGCCATAAAACACATCACCATGCCCAGGTGCAAATGGGGAGTTTTTGAGATAAAAATGAAGCTTTTGGATTCAACAGTTTGGCTGCGGGTCGTGTGTTCAGCCATGAAGCTGGCCCCAAAACCACAGCATAGAATAATAAATTTACAATGTTTTGTGTTGGAAGGGGTCTTGAAGATCATCCAGTACCAAACTTCTGCCATGGGCAAGGACATCTTTCACTACCCCAGGTTGCTCCAAGCCCTGTCCAATGTGGCCTTGAACATTTCCAGGGATGAGGCATCCACAACCTCTCTGGGAAAGCTGTGCCAGTGTCTCAGCACCCTCACAGTTTCTTGATCTTTTTCCACATCAGGGGAGAAATGTGTTTCTCAACCTGCCCCAGCTCTGATGTGTTGCCAAGGAACCTGACAGCGAAAGATGCTGCCCAACACATGCCTTAGATGGACACAGAGCAGAAGGTACCTTAGGGCCCACAAGGCCTGGTTCCCCAGGGATCCCATCGTCACCCTGATGAAATAAAATATGAAAAGTGAAATACACAGAGTCTGCACACACTTAGCACGTTCTAAACATCGTTTGACCTCAGTGAGTGTTGCACAGACCTGAAACCCACTCAGGTCTGCAGGACACCAGGGGAGAGCTGCAGCAAGGAGCCCAGGAGCCCCCGCGCCCACCCATCCCTGCCTCCCCCTCCCCTGCTCCTGGGAAGGTGAATGAGCATCTTCCAGAACTTGCTTGCAGCAGGCCCTGGCAAAAGTCTTCCCCCACCTTCAACAGAAACTAAATATGAAATCCCTTTAGGCTTTTTGGGTCCCAAAGACCTCCTGTGAGCTGCCATCCATCCTCATGGACTTCATCACAAGTCACCAACACCCTCTGCCAGGATGGGGTTTGCTGGTTTCGCTTGTTGTGCTTTGTTGTTCTCCTGGAGTGAAACCACTTCACAAGTGCTGAAGAGATTAGTTTTACCCACCAGTTATGACATTTTAAAGTCAAATCCTGGCCTGAAAAACACCCATGGCCACACCTATTTTGGGGCAAATCAGTAAGTGCGAAAGGCTGGGCCCTGTCAGTGCTTTGACTTCACTGAAAAGCAGTGATTTGTCCACTTCTCGATGGTACCACCAGGAGAAAACTTGGAGAGTTTGGACATGTGAATCTCTCACACTCTTCAAAGCCACACGGAAGTGGTGTTCCTGGCCTCAAAGGGGGCATTTCCCACGGGGCTGCAGTGCTGCATGGAGATGGCCAGCCCAGGAATTTCAAACCCATCCCAGGGCCCCTGGGCAGAGCACATCCTCCAGGCACATCTTGGTTCACTGAATTACTGAAGAGAAAGGGCTCAGGACCTACTGCTTTGCTTGGCATTTGCTGTTTTATTCTTTGTCTATCATGCAGATGTGGCTGCAGCTTCTGGCTTGCTTGTGGAAATGAAAGCCAGGCTGCAGGCACAGCCATGCCCAGCTCCAGGATCGCCTGGTTGAGAAACCGAGGGAACACAAGGGAAGGGTTGGTGTGGACAGCCCCGACCACAGCTTCTACACCAGTCTCTGGCAATGGTTTCCCTAGCCAAGCACAGAGCAAAGCAGAGAAAAAAAATTTAAAAAATAATAATTTAGAAATAAAAATCACCATTTTACCTTTTTCCCTTGGATACCAGGCTCACCCTTCAACAGCAACGTCAACAGAAGAGAAAGTTTAGGGACATAACAGAAAATAAGGCCAATTACACGGATAGTCAAAATTAATTGTAAAATTAATTGTAAAATTGAAATACATGGCTTATACTGATCATATTTTTCCCCCTGAAATGCAAGAAAGCACATTCCTGCAGCACAGCAGATTCCGGGCCCCTGCGGCTCCCTCCACCCCCATTTCCAGGTTTGAACACGGGCAGTGGATGTGATTTTGAGGAATTTACACATTCAGACATTTAGACCCCCAGCCAATGCCTTGGAATTTTACATCTGATATATATACAGATGAATGCAAGTCCACTGCAAAATGCTTATTTTCATCCCCACCCTTCTTATGCAGTATTATTTCAAGAATTCATGTTAAAATTAGACAGATTATTACCCACCTTTGGTCCTGGAGGTCCTCTGGCACCCTGTTGAATATAAGAGTGGTTGGTTGACTTGTTTGACAACAGAGTATAACAGGATAAAAACATTCTAAGACTATTTTAATTCCATTAAGAAAAAAAGGACCCAGATGTCAACTTCTCATCTTCCCTTACAAATACAGCTGTATTTGTTCTCTGTGCTCCCAGTAAACAATATTCTTTTATGGCTTGTGTATTTTAGGTATAGTAAGCACCTTTTTATCCTATGTAGACCTCAGCAAATTGGAGTTACAATGCCATGTGGCTTCAGAGAGGCAGAAGTCAGGACACAGGAGCACCATATTCCTCTAGCAGAGCCCAGGGGACAAAAAAACTGGCCTCCTTTCTCCCCAGGGCACAGGTAGCCCTGGACAAACACCCATTTTAGGGCACTATAATTTCTTGTAGGGTTTTTTTTTGGCCTCCATGAGCAATGACACAAACCCCCTGGCTGGAGTGAGCTGAAGGGTGGTGCACAGTGAGGGTGAGGGGCACAACACGAATGGTGTTTCTGGGCAATACTGACCATGGCTCCATCCTCTCCTGGCTCGCCTTTGAAACCCTGCAAAAATTAAAAAGACCAACACAGAAACCATTACTCTCACTCTCCAAAATGCTCAGCAATAATTAGAATGTTCCACTGCGTTATGCTTTGGCCTATTTTTTTATTAAATAAATTGCCAGTGGTCTTCAGATTTGCAACAGGTTGTCCGAGGGGTGTGGACTGGGGAAGAGATCTCCACATTCTGTGAGTTACAACCAGCACCTGCAAATACGCGTCCCAAGTCCAGCTCTTTGCTCCAAAACTTGAGATGGAAGATCCACTCCTGCTCCCTTGCCCCACAGCCCAAGGCTTTGCTCTGTGAGCAGCCTTTGGAGCCCAGCTGTGGCTCAGGAGGACCTAGTGTCTGTGGTGGCAGCACTTGGGAAGGGGACACCCTTCACCCTCCTGTCTCTCGTGGGGTGGGAACTGCCTGGTGTGTGCTCGCTGCGCCTCTCCCGTCCTTACAGGGGAGCCTGGAGGTCCTCTTGGGCCATCCTTTCCCGTGTCACCAGGAGGCCCCCGGGCACCTGGGGGTCCTGGCGGACCAGGGGGGCCTGTGGCTCCATCTCGACCTTGATCACCCTGGAAGAAGTTCACACAGACATGGTGAGATGAAGCACTGTTGGCAAGGGGTGGTCTCAGGGTGTCCACAACACATGCACTGCATCCCTGGGCCACCAGCACCCGGGCCTCTGCTGTCCCAGAGGAATTTAACTGCAGCTTCCAGCTGGGAAAGCTGAAAGTGAGCTCGTGGCCAATTTATGCCATTTGGGTCTGGTTCATCAACAAGGATAATGCTCAACGCCTTCCAATGAGATTTAATCTCCTTAAGCCCTTACCCAGTGAATCTGCAACTGCAGTGGAATTACCAACTCAACAGCACCCAGAACAAGCCAGGCCCACGACATGCTGGCAGGAGCATGCACACACTGCCACAGCTCAGCGCACCACGCCAGAAAACCACACCAAAAAAGGGGCAGTGCTTGATCTCATCCTTTACACACAGCCAAGGTCACGCACGAACATCCTGAGCTGCTCACACCCGGCGTGTTTTGGGCGCAGAGAACAAGCTGTGTCCCTGGGGCTGGGCAGGTTTGGGGGTGCCATTCCCAAGGGGAGGATCCTGTGGGGCTCCACGCTGGGTATCAGCTCCTGGCCCCCACCAGCCATCCCAGCCCAGTCCCGGGGCCGCGGCCCAGCCCATCCATGCGGCTGCACAATAGGAAAGCCGCCTCGTAAATCTTTTAGCAACATCTGGGAGAGTCACCAGCAAGGCAGGGAGAGGGCAGTGTTTAATATGCGGTCCATTCTCAAATCAGGGACAAGTGTGGGATTTTTCAGAAGTCCTTAAGTGACTTAGCAGCACAAGTCCCATGGCCTTTCAACAATATCTGGGCTCCTAAATCACTTGCATTGTTTAGAAAAAAACCAAATTGCAAATGCTGAACACTGCAACCAATTATGTGAAGTTGAGTCTCCCACTGAATTTTTCCTAATTACAATGTCATATTTAGAGTTCAAGGATTTAGATTACTCTAGTTTTAATGCATTTTATTTTACAATACCAACACTGTCCATATCAACATTTATAGGACTTTGCTGCTTGATTCCCAAATGTCACAAAGAAACAAATGCTAAAATCTATTAGTTTTATGTCTCTCTACTTTGACAACACTTGCCCCCTAAATTCCAATGAGGTTTCACTCAAAGACACTCCCAACAAGCATCTCTAAATACAGCCAAACACTGGAAATTTAAAATAGGAACAATGCACTATCAGCCAGAAAGAAAAAACAAAAGCTCAGAAAATCACAACAAAGCAGTGGCAGCAGATTTGGTGTCTACCTTGAGCACTCGCCGGCTAAAGACAAGCTGATCGTTAGCCAGAAATCCATGATTGAGGTGGGGAAAAACCATCTATATCCAGGGAAAGTGGGAAGAAGAAGAAGAAAGAGCAGAAGTTTAAGATGAAAGCACAGCAGAAGAGTTTTAAAGGCTGTAGCAATAGATAAGAATTTTTTTTAATATCTAGTTGGTACATTGGAAAGCAATAACCAACAGTGGTGGTTTTAAGGTTCTGGATACACTGGAGCTTTGTAAGCAGGACACAGACGGAGGGAAACAAGTATTTTTTCACGAGTTTACTGCACAATAGGACATTCAAAGCAGATGGAGCAAGGATTCCCCTATTGCAGAATAAAGAGCATTATTCCAGTAAACCCCATAGGGGATGATATATCCCAGCATTTCCCTGAGACCAAATATTGTATTTCTTTTCAGAGACTCAAATGAATACTGATGAATTCCCAGCCTGCGACTTGCAGATAAATCTCCCAGATTTATATGATGCAAAAACAATGTATTTAGACTGTGTCAGTAGTCACTGCTATTGTCTTCTAGCCTTTCCACTCATTTATCTAGGGAGAAGCAACAAGATGTTTCCTTTTCTCAGGACACCATCTGCATCTCCCTCTCTCCCATCCACCCATCCCCTGTACACATCCACAGGAGAATCAAGAGCGTGGAGTGAAGCCACAAGAACCCCTGTGGGAAAACACAGCAAACCCTCCATGAGGATTTTTGGAGGTTTCTAAGGAACAAACCTCTTGTCCAAATTTCCAAGGAGCTTTATGATACATTTATTACATTTATTATGATAACAGATAACCCCAAACCTCAATTCTGGGGTAAATAATGCACTGGCAAGGCCACGTCCTGCCCAGCCTCCCAGCACGGATATTTTAACACCCTCATGGCTAAGAAGACACGGGAAAAGCAAAGTCAGATAGAGAAAACTAATCAACCCTAGAAAATAAACCCCTACCAAGGATTTTTTTCAAGATGTTGGGAGAGGTTTTAAGCTCCACACTCAGTTAAATGCAGCCAATTTTGGGAAGAACAGCACCGAAATAACTGAGAAATTGAAAATAATGGGGACACAGAACACTTGCACTTGGTCAGGTCCTCCAAATACTACAGAAACCACCAAAAAGACTCTACTGAGAGCAAAGGGTTTTGTGGTAGATAGAAGTGACACAGTATTACAGCTCATAATGTGCATAAAGATACACAAAAGCATAAAGTGGGATTTTCATAAAAGCCCACAGAGCAAAACAGGAACTGAATTTTTTTTCTCATCCCTCAGATTGGTAAATGCCATCCAAATAAGCACATTCAAAGCCAAGCCCTATCTGTTTCAATGTAAAATAACAATCTGCATTTACTCCGGGGCCAAACACACCAAATCCCACCAAACCCAGCCATCACAGGTTTAATTTTAAACAGACCCTATTACAAATGGGCCCATGAAAGGTAAACAGCCCTGAGGGATATTAAATAGAGAGACACCATCCTTGGTTCAAGAAACATCCAGGCCAGAGAGAGCCAGGCTCCAGGAGAGAGGTTAAGTGTGATGGAGTAACATGTTCCTGCTTCACACTTCCCAAAGCATCTGGTTGCAAGGCCCTGGGCTAACTGGCCATTGGTCTGATCCCATGTAGCAATGGAATATTGCAGCGCTGAAACTTTGGCCACTGGTAATTTCCAGCTTTAGAGTTCTCGATGTAGCCATTTCAACATAACACTCCAAAGTGAGCAAATAATAAAAGTATCCATAGGTGTCTGCTGACTGTCACAGAAAGCCCTTCAGGTTGCTTCATGTGCTGAGTTTTTATCTGCACTGTGAGCTTAGCAAGTGGCTAAAATTTTGCAGAAAGTAAGAGAGAAAAAGCTTCTTTTGTGTCTGCACTGTGGCTGCAGAGCTGGTTCAGCCACAGCAGCATTTTGGCCCCCAGCAGCTCAGGGTGCTGAAGATGCTGGAGCCACATCCATCAGCCATGGGCAGGCACTTGCCACGTGGCCACTGCAGGCAGAGCTTTTCCCTCAGCAGCTGAAGCTCATTTTCTCCCTCTGGAGAGCAAACCCGGTGCTGCTGCCACAGGCACTGTGCATCCAGATGTGCAGAGATTCCTCAACCCCATCATTTGTCTGAACATCTCATCTGTCAGTGAGAACAAGATCACCCAGCTAAGTTCATAAATCCAGAGCAGTCGGCCCAGTGCTGCCTCAGGGAGCAGGTCTGGCACATAAAGCCAGTCCTTTCCAGGGGTGCAGCAATGGATTTGATTGTGAGAGAGACGCACAGGCACAAATATCACGGCACAGCATCCCCAGCCTTGGCAGCCTCTGGCTTCAGCTCTATTCTCTCCAGGACAGAGGGATCTGTTATTGATCTCTCCCTGTAAATACACTTCCATGCATTCTCTCAGTATATTTGGGCACATTCATTCCCCATCCCGAGCAGGTGAGGCTGCACAGCATCCCCCCTCATGCTGCTCACAAGAATGAGCATTCAGTGATTAAGATAACCCAATGTGATCTCCTTCCTCAGCTTTCCAAAATAACCCTCCAGCATCTGCCACCAGGCACACTCACAAGTTTAATAATCTCTGTTTTCATCCACACTGGTGGCAGGTGTTTACTGCAGAAGGAGAAGCAGTGCAGACATGAACATATTCAGTAGCTGATCCCTAATTGCCAGCACCTCTTTCCCACCACAGACAGTCCCTCCACAGCCACCCCAAGGATTATTCTTTTAAAATCCATCATTCCTAATGACAGTGTTTTAGTGGTCACTGACACACTCTATTCCCACTCCACCACCCATGGACGTGAACGTCTACAAGGAAGAGGGCACTGGATACAGTCCTAGTTATTTATCTTCCCGTTGATGCAGTGAGTTGCATTGACACGTTTTTCAAAATCAGCTAAACTAAGCCAGCATTGAAACTTGAGGAATAAGAGAGATTAAATTCAGAAATAAAAAGTTATCTGGACAAGATGGTATTAAGAAGTTTTACCTCCTATTCACAATCCTGAGTGTCTGGAGACATAAAGGAAGCTATTTTCAAATCAGGCACCTGTTTTTAGGTCTACTTGTGCATGGTTCTGACAGGTTTGTTTCTCTTTTCTCCCAAATTTTTGAGCCTTTTTATCACCATTGTGCAAAAAGTCATAAATAAATCAAAAACTAAAGCAAAATCTGGACAAATGTAGATTAGAAAAAAAAAAAAAAAAAACAACAAAAAACTGAAACAAAAACAACAAAAAAAACCCCCAAAAGCCAGAACACTTTTCTTGGTAGATGAAAACATAGGACAAGAGTTACCTTGAGAGTTGGCACCTGCAAGTCCAGACAGAGCCTGTCCCAGAGCACGTCCTGCAGCATGAGGTGAGTTCTGCAGTACTCAGCAGCACAGAGCCTTTGGACCCTCAGCAGCAGCATCTCCTCCAGCATCTCCTGAGTCACCAGCCCCAAAGTCATCCACAGCCCCAGCCAAGGAGTGAAATCTCATGTCCCTGTGCTGCTGAATCACCTCTTAAAGCCTCCTCGGAGTATGTGGGTGGGTACTCAGACAAAGTGAGACCTTACACTGGGCCCCTCCTTAGCCACACGGGCCATAAATCCATCCGAGAAATTTTAGGGGCTCTCTGAGCCCCAGGGTGACATTTCCAAACACACCCAAGGCAGTTGGGAGCTGCTTCAGAATATGACACCAGCTTAATAAACTGATTTTACAACCTCCAGGGGAAAGAAGAAAAAATATTTTTGAGGCAACTCTGCCTGACATTAACCACTTGGGTCCTGGTTATGTTTCCAGCAACGACAACTGAACCTACCAGCCAGCTCTTGGGTGTCAGCTCCAAATCCGGCCTCCTACAGGGACCTGTACGCCAGGACTCCAACACATCCCCACAATGGGGTTTCCAGCAGGTGCCCAAAACCCACAGCTAACCACACCTCAGAAATATCTCTGTGACAGAGCCCACACCTTGTGGTGAAGCCTCCCATCTCATCCCCAACACAGGCCTCATCACCCTTGTGTCCCATGGCTGCCTGTCTTGATGCACTTCAGTAAATCTCAACTTCATGCAGCTCCATGAGAGCCATTTCCACAAAACTCTCTTAATTTCTGTATGTTATAGAAAGAGTTTTCCCTCAACGTAGTTACTTTAAACCCTTTTTTCTCAAAGGCAGCCTGGATATCACCCGAGTGTCACCCTGCTCCTGGGTGGGGAGCTCAGCAAGGGAGGAGAAACGTTCCATCCTGCACAACGCTGTGCTGGACTTCTCCTTGGGACACCAGGTCCTACCCCCACGTACTGGGGCTCTAATGCCAACAAACAAGGAGCACAGCCTCAAGAGAAACACGGAGTCCGTCTGTGACACCGGAAGAGGAAATCAGGGATAAGGAAGTTCACAGAAGCAAAACCCTTCATGAGATCACCAAAGGTCTTCAATTCCTTTTTCCTCATGGCCAAATTTAGGAAAACCACTACCACAAAGAGCTCCAAAGGCGAAATTAAACATTTCCACAACTCTTACCATACTGTTTGCAGCAAGGCTGCATGAAGCTTTGTTTTGAGAAGTGACTAAACCCAACCAGATTTTAAAATAAATTAACATGTTGTGTCACTACTTACCCTTGGGCCAATGTCTCCTGCTTCCCCCTGCAAACCAGGAAAAACAGCAAAAGGTTAGAGTTTAAATGTCAACCCTGAAGAACTGAGCACAGGGTCAGCTGGACATGGGTACAGCACACAAGGGAAGTGACAAGAGTCCTATTGCTTAATGTATTTAAAATGAGGGAGGAGAAGGGCTTGAGACAACACAATAGGGAAAGATTCTGTCCTGGCAGGCAATGAAACAGATAATAAATCAGAAATAGCAGTTTGTTTCCAACTCTAAGGCTCCCCTAGCAACTGCTTATGTCCTTCACATGTGAAAATTAACTTCACTTTCAGTAATGACCTTCTTTGGCTGCTCTGATTTCACGGATGTCGTGCAAACACAGAGTGATGGAGCCCAGATCTCTTGGAGGAATAAAGAGATTTTTATGCCACTCTCATGGCCCTTAGGGGCTTACCAGAACCCTACAGCATGGGTGAGCTTTTAGACCATACTTGTTCCTCATACTTTTTTGCAAATTTTTCCAGCCCTCCCTTTCCTGGGGCTTTTCCAAGAGCAATGTGAGAACCCACTCTCACAGCTCCACATTCCAACAAAACCCAGGCGGGATATTGGGATAACCCAGGATATACAACAGTTTCCCTAAAAGCCACATATTAATGAAGCCTTTACCTTTTCCCCTTTTGGTCCTGGAGGTCCCTGGAAACACATAAGAAGCATCCAAGTTAAGGAACAGCAGAATCATCAATGCACATGACATTAAAACCAAGGAGATTGCATTCAGCAATTCACAAACCGGAGCCACATTTTCTATTATTTTAAGGAATACATGCTACTGTTTTAAGTTGTGCAGTGCTTGACATGAGCAACACTCTACCAAGAAGCACCCATGAGGTCCTGCCTGCTCCTGGCAGGAGAGAGTATGGAGAAGGACCAGAGCAGGGCAGGCAGTGCGACAGCAGCTCACCCACACGTGACTCTAAATAGATGCAAAAGATATCTTGAGGTATTAAATCACTTCTAGAAAAAACACATGCTCAGCATATCATTACAACAATTACACATCTGTTTGAAATAAACAAGGAGGACGGGCTGCTTTCTTTGGCCTGTTTGCTGAAGGCATCATTCATCTTCCCTCTGAGCAGCTGTCTGTAAGACAGACAGGCAGAGACACTGCAGCCCCAGAGAGAGCCCGAGAGCAACACTTCGATGTGTCTGCTCTGCATTTGCCTTCCAGCACAGAAAAGTCCCAAACCTTGGTGCCAATTCCCAGAGTGTGCTGGAGGGGGACCCGGTGGGATGCAGTGGGAGAAGGTCAGCAGCGAGGCCGGCAGCAGCAGCATCTGAATCCCCACGCAGCCTCCCTCCCACTGCTTGACTCTAAGCAAGGCTGCTGGCCCCTGACTGTCATGGAAGAGATCATGAACAGTCTGGTTTGAGTCTGGCTGTGTGAGAAGTTTGCTTTGTCATTGAGATTTCCCCTGCCTGGCAGTGACACCCCAGCCTGGGGTGCAGGACTGTGCTCTGGGGTCTGACTGCATTCCCAGCAGGAGCTTTTGCTAATGAAAGCCAAGCCCTGAGCACCAGGCTGTGAGCTGGCTTTTCTTGTCCTTCTTTTCTTGTCTAATGCTTTATTTCTAGGTTTTATTCACATTTGTTATCCTCAGGCTTAGGATAAAAACTAACCATAGCAATGTACAGCTATCACAACACACTCCCTCTCACTGGATAGAAATAAGTGTCTGGAGTAGCTTTTCAATTGCAAACACTGAATGACTTTTACCCACTTTGAAATCCCACTTGCTTTAGGACCAGAATTAAAAAAAAAGATTTCATATGGGGCCCTCTAGTGAAGGTGGGTGGAAGAGAATGGGGTTTGGAGACAAAATATGGAGCTATGACCTTCTGTAGGAACCATTCAGTGGAAGGAATCAGAACTGGCTACGGTTCAATTAGCATAAAAATAAAAAAGTCTGTGTTTCTGTAAGATAAAGAAAAGAATGAAGCACCTGAATATCCAAAGGGCTTCCAAGCAAAAATGAAGTCAAGAAAACAGCTCATAAATTAATCCAGTCTGTTCCAAAAAGTATTGCATGGACACTGGGCACCCTGAAGCAATTCCCAGCTCAGGTCTTTTGGAAGAAAATGGAACCTGCTTTGGGATCAATTATTTTTATGGTATCACTCTGTAGTGCCAGAAGCACACAACCAAGATCACTGACTCTGCTCTTTGAATGTGCTACTGGAGTTTATTCCCCAAATTTGGCCTGATGCCCATCTGCAGTCTATGCTTGCTGAGCTGGCGCAGGAGGGAAAGAGGCAGCTGAGATGAGCTGACAGGTAAAGAAAAGTTCACCTCCAGCTGTGCTGGCCAGGCCTGGCTCAGAATTCAAACTTGCACAGAATAATTTTCCCAAGCAGAGTTTTTTCTCCTAAACATTTATATATGTAGCGATAAACGAGCAATAGTTGAGATACTGCCTGTTTATTGTGGAGCAGCATGAACAAAGACACGTTATATTTGGCACTTAGTGCTACTTACTGGTTTGCCATCCAAGCCAAGAGGCCCCTGAAAAAGGAAGGAAAGGAGAGTATTATTAAAAAAAAAAAAAATTAATTTACAAACATAGCAATATGAGGCGTGCTCTGAAAGAGACTCTACTTACGTATAGAACAATCTTTGGCTATGATTCTATGATTTACCTAATCCTTCATCCATGCAATCCAGCAGGAGGGTTTCACAGAGGTACAGTAAGAGGCACCAAACAATTTGCGGAGTGTGAAGGAGCGTGAAAGGAAGCGACAGGATTAGTGACAGGGATAAGGTGACACTGCTCTGGCACTTCTCTTGGGACTCCCTGAGGTTTTTAAAGTCAAAAACAGCAGCAGCAAAACGTGCCTGATTCGGTTAAACTGAGCAGATCCATGAGTGGTTCACATCGACCTTAGATCTGAACCATTTATTTTTGTTAAAGCACTCGGTTATCCGTGTTCTTCCCTGGGTTTTCTGTTTCTAGGGTTGCTGCATCGATATGGAAAATGGTTAATTCCCCAGCATTTCTGGCAATTAAGCCCTTAATTAACACCAAACCACTGAATGTGTTGGGCCAAAGGAAACTTTCCTTTTGATAAGGGATGTGTGGAGGGAGGAAGCACAGATGCTCTAAGGCCAAAGCTGCCTCTGTCACCAGCTGGAGCTGGCCCACTTGGGAATGCAGAGATACAGGCGAGTTACTGTAAATCCCAGAAAAACTGCGCTTCCCCCAGCCCACAGACTTAAGGCCTTTCCTCATTTAGGCCCAAAGAAGGCTCAGCCCTTCTGAAAAGATACGACACGATGGTTGGGAGTCAGCAAAGCCCTCGGTCACCTGAGTTCACCCCAGATTTCCAGCGCATGCTCCGCAGGGCGAGGATTCACTCAGGAGGGAGCTGGGGGCTGTGTTGGTGGCCATCCCTGTGGCACAGCCTGGCCCAGCACCACAGCACAGCCAGCTGCTGCTCTGGTGAGCCCAAACCCATCCCAGCCCTGCTCTTGTCACTGCCTGTGGCAAATTCAAGGGCTCCACCTACAAAGCTGCACCTTGGGATCAGCCCCTGCTCCCTCCTCCACCTGCCCTGCACAGCCACACGTGTGGAATGTGCACATCCTCCTCCCAACACGCTGGGATGGAACATCTCCCACATCACAGCCTGTGAACCACGGGGTTCTACCAGAGCAGATGGAGTTTGGACATGGTATAACACAATTCCAAAGCACCAAAGTTCTCTGTATTTCTTAGTGAACTGATTAGTGTGAATCTTTTTGAGTTTATCTTATAACTGTGATGGGGAAATCAAGCAAAAGAGACAAAGATGGAGCAAGAGGAGGCCAATGGCTGTATTGTAAAAAGCATCCTTCCAGCTCACACCCATTGGCAAGGAATAAATCAGCCTGCAATGGCTATGCTGATGGGGCCTGGAATATGAAACTCTGGGGGACACAGCTCTGTGAGGAAAAAGAGGTAAATCCAGATGACTGAACCCTGGGTAGGTCATCAATACCTGGGTTATAAGGACTGTACAAGAGAAGTTCATTTGAAAATAAATAGGGATTTCTTTACACACATGAGATTACTGGAGTGATCAAACATGGGTTATATTCCTCACGTGATGTGTATTTTTTTCTTATAAGGACCCATCAGTGCACTATAGCTACACAGTGGTAACAAAAAATATAAATAAAGCAGTTGTGTCTGTTAATGCAAGAGCTTGCAGGTTACAACCAAACTACCCTGACACCTCCTTCATACTTTATCTCACCTCTGTTACTTAGATTTTAAAACCTGGGAACAGCATCATGTTCGTGAAGCTTCTTTGCTGAAACTATGATTGTTTAAAGCGATTTGTCTGAATCTCCTGATGCAAATCTCTGACTTCTAGAGGTCAAGGCATGGGATCTGAGCAGAAAACTGGCAGCACATTCAACTTCTCAGAGAAGTAGAAGTCCCAGAATTATTTTTTCGTTTAAATATAAAATGCCAGTTCTTCAGCTTTTAGCTATTCTTGTATCAGTCCACAAAGAGACATCCAGAAGGAAAAACAATGGCCTATTCAGATGTTTGAGGGAAAGCATTTAATGCTCGAGAGAAACAATATCCATCAGGGCTCCAAAGGGGCTCTTGGCCAGCCACAGCACTGAATGGACAAGACTAACACAGGCTTTTAAATGTCTTGTTAGTCTAGGCAGGAGATTTAACTGACTCTGCTCTACCTGCCCAGCCAAATGTCTGTGTGAGCAAGGCAGGGTTCCCAAGAGCAGCCTGGGAATTTCATGGGTAGAGCAGGAGAGAGCATCTGAAATCTGGGCTGCCTGACTTGACTGCCTGCAGCTCTCACGAGTGTTGAGATTGTTATTGTCTTTCATTTGAATTCTCCTCCATGTCATTTTAATTAGAGATGAAGCAATCTCTAATTTATTTGATAAACAAGGAACAGGAAAACAACAAGTAACCCTTTATTCCTCACTCAAAAACCATCTTGATGGAAGTTACCACTTTGAGGGGATAAAAGTCACTTCCACTGAAACAATCAGCAAAAGTGTATGAAAAAGGAGAGTTTTCTGGACATCCCAAGCAATAGAAAGCATCACAGCGGCTTTAGGCTGTGCTTTGTGTCCAGGGAGAACTTACACTCGTGCCTTTACACACTCTTGATCACTGTCCTTTGCTCTAAATCACACAAACAGTGATCACACTTCTCACAGTGCATTGGTCACTACATCAAGAGGGGATGAAAATTCTGCCTAGGACAAATCTGATTCTTCAAGACAAAGTAGAGCGATAATTCAATCAATTTCCCCCGAAACATAGTTCTGACCCAAACCATCACTGCACTGGCCAAGTGGGACAAAATCCATTAATCATGGGTGCTTCAAAGAAGACAACACAGCTGGAATCCCATCCCAGTTGGTAACAAACTCACATCTCATTTTCTGGCCACGCACCAGTAAGGACCAGCTGCGTTCAGCACCTGCCCAAACCAGTTCTGTGGGACACCCTCCCCATTTGAAAAGAAAAAAGGGTTGCTGTCAGTTTCTTAAAGAAAACACACCTGCAACATCTGTCTGGAGCCCTCAGGTTGCTGGGGCAGGAGGAGCTGGGTTAGTGGGAAGAGCTGGTGACACAGAGCAGAGGTGAGTGATAATTATAATTACAATTACACGCCTTGGTTTCACTCCTCGCAAAGAGTAACAGAGGCACAGGTGTTCCTGTAGGAATAATGATCCATGGTGATCCAATGGCACATCTCCCTGACATCCTCTAGCTGAGGACATTATTTATATAATGATATCTATTTTATGGTATATATTAGTTATATATTCGATAGTTACACTTGATGCTAGAATGCAGACATTGGTCAGATAAGATGTTGCAGCCTGAGCAGAGCTTGTTACTACATCACGCAGTCTTGATGCATGCTTTGGTTTTGCCACACAACATTTCAACTTCAGAGTAAGGGGCTACATTCAGATGCATTTTAAAACAAAGTCTGATCTATTTTTCATTTTGTTTCACAGTAGAAGCTCAGAAGTCTTGAGATACAGCACCAAAATGCCACCTCTCATTTCAAAAGTGAGACTCACCCATTGCTGAGATCAGCTGAAGGCTTGAGAACAGTTTTGAGCTCACCAAAAAGGGAAGATGTGGAGCTTGCAAGCTCTGGTTCGCACGCAAAAGCTTTTCCAATAAATAATGAGCATTTCCCACGTCCATCACTCACCTCTGGCTCAGTGCAAGCCTAGGTGCCAACCTGGCTACTTGGCCCTCTGCCGTCCCCCTGCAGTGCCCTCACTGCTGCTGGCAGGGATGGCCTCACTCTAGCAGTGCTACAGGAGTTTTAAGGGGGGAAAAATATCTAGTGAAAACAAAGCCAGAGATTATTAAGAGGACAATCCTTCTGAGTTGTGAAATCTTCTCTCATGGTTATTTTTAATGTTTCCTGCTCTGCTAAAAATTAGCACAGGGATCGGAAGGAACCCTGCAGTCAAATTTTGACAAATTCAAAGGGCTGCCTTTCTGTGTCTGTCTCTGTGGTTTCAAAAAAGGGTAGAATCTTATATTCTAAGGAATGAACAGAAGAGCATGACAATATTTTAGTATCCCAGTAAAGGGCCCTGGGTCATCTGCAGCACAGCCAGGGAACAGGGGCCACCCCCTCCTATAGCCACGCTGTAAATCCTCGCGGGCAGGACAGTGTCTGCTGGCAATGCGGTTCCTCAGCACATTTTTGTGTGAGAAGAAAGCTCTGGCAAAAGCTGTGGCCAAGCATGCCCTGCCAGGCCCATCACAAGGAAAGTGGAGGAAGGCAGCCAGGTTGCCGTGGCTGCTCCCAGCTTCCCAGCTGAAGGGAAAGGGGAGAAAAGGGTCTGAGAAATAAAAAACGAATGTGAGTCCTCTAAATAGCAGCTGAGAATCACTGGCACTAACTGCGAATAAACTGAGTCCAAGAGACTTGCTCTGGGATGTCACCTCATCCCCAGCTGCTGCTATCCCTCCTCCCTCCCTGAAGTCCTCAGTGCAGCAGGATCAGAAACCCTTATAAAATAATAAATATCTGCTCCATCCAATACCAGCTCTGCTGCATTAATCATTTGTCCTTTCAAAAGTGTTTAAATTATTGCATTTAAATACATGATTTAATTTATTATGTCTTATTGTTTATTATTTATCATTATTATTTATAATGCTAAATAAATTTATTACTACATTTAAAAACTTGTGAAGAGTATGAATTTTCATACAAGGAATTACCCTGAGCACACACCACTCACTGCTGTGAGCCTGGAGAAGTCCTGGGTAGGAGGTTCCTCCTTCATCAGCCCTGACTTCTGAGTCCCTGGTGTAAGACCCCAAAATCATGTCAGTCTGCAGCATGACATAACATTGGAAACAATTCCCACCAGGAGCTGTCATGTTGAAGCATTAAGATCATTTATATCATGATAGTTTCATGTTTAACTTTTAGAGCATGGAGAGCTCACTCAATGGGATGGGGTTGCTGCACAGGGGAACAGCCCTGTGCTTAAATTATATTTTTTAAGCATGAGCATGATTATCAACAAACCTTTCCTAACAATTTTCTCTGCTTCTTTGTTTGAAAAAAACTATTTCAGTATTGTCCAACACAAATTCCCCTTTGCTCCACAACTACATGCAAACCGGAAACTCACTTTTCCATTACTAGATGATAGTTTTTGCATTGTTAAAAAAAATAAACAAACAACAACAAAAAANNNAAAAAAAAAAAAAAAAAAACAAAAAAAAACAAAACAAAAAAAAAAAACCCAAACCAAACAGCTTCTACAATTTTCTTACAAGCACTAAACAGCAACGTTGATGAGACACGATTATTTTTTAAAGTTTGCAAGACTAATTGTTTCCATTTGGAAAGAATTTACACATGCAGGCTGCGTCCTGCATGGCCTCGGAGTCAGGCTTTCCTTGTTCAGCTAGAAAACCCCAATTCTTTTTACGAGGAATGGCATTTAGGGGATCCCCAAAATCTAATCTCCCTGCATGTAACATCCAACCCCAGTCTTGTGGGAGATTCCAAAAGATGGGGCTTCTCTGGGCAGTGGGATGAGCTGAGTCCCCCTCACCCAGAGACACCCTCAGCTGCAGCAGCTCTCAATCCTCTCCCACATTTCTTTCCAAAAAGGCCACCTGAGCACACCTTGGGCATTGCCCACAGCATCTGCTGGGGCTCAGCATCACCAAACCCTCAAAGGCTCCTCTGAAACTGAAATTTCTTCAGAAGGAACCATGTCCCACAGCCCAGGCTGCCACCAATAAACCCTGCAACAGAAGTGTCAGAGCAGCCTGATAAGAGCCAAGCGTGTGTTAACAAGGCAACCAAAAAACCCCACAAATCTGTGCTCTATTCAAAAAAACAGATCTGTCCACAGATTGCTGGGAGGCCTCTGCCCATTCTTTGATGGAAACAGAGCAGAAAGGAGCAGTAATTTGCTAAAAACTTCACCCATAATGCAAACCAGACGGCTCTGCAAGGGACCAGCCACCTCGGAGGCCGGGCTGGTCCCCGCCGGGCATCCGGTGGCCGTGCAGAGCCAGCCTCTGCAGGGAGAGCCCATCTCCCTTCCACAGGGCACCAACGCTCCCAGCATTTCTGAAATCCTTGGGACAGAAAGAAACAAACAGACAAAACCAGAAAAACCAAACCCCAGCCTTATCCTCAGAACGCTTTTGGGGCAGCGCTGGCCTCTGCCCACAGTTCAGCCCCTCCTCTGCATCGCTAGCCTGAACTCACCAGAGTGCTTCAGTTCCCAGCTGTCTTCCAGACATGTCAACCACATTCTGCAGGGTTTCAAATGGAGATAAGGGACATTTTTCTCTGCAGGAGCTGCCTCTTCCTCAACCACAAGATGTGCCTTCTTCTGTCTGTGCACAGAGCTTCCTCTTTGTTTTGGATGTCTTCTCAAAGATGCTCAAGAAAAACGCCTGGAATCAAATCTAACGCTGACTGGTCCAAAGGGGTGGAAAACAAACACTAGGCTGGAGCTGCACAGGGCACTGCTCGGGTTTATGAGGAAGGTCACTTGGAGACGCCAAAGTAGAGCCAGTTTGTTCACTTCTCCCAGCACAGATTGCTGTGCTTCCTGGGCAGACGTGCCAGATCACCATTCCAGAGGCAAGAACTCGCTCATCTGTGCATCACATTGCACCAGTTTTCTTCCAAAACAGCAAAGCGCTTTTACGGAAGAAAGAGTTCCCCGACTTCCCCTGAATCTCTGAGGCTTAAATGAGTTCCATGTGTTCTGTGCAACTGCTTTCTTCAAGCATTTGATGTCCAGTTGGGCATTGGATTTTTTTTAATGTCCTATGAGAGAGGAGATGGCCTCTCCAGAAGGTGGGGATGCAATTTTTAAGTAGGTAAATAATTGTTTTGGAAGAGTGTTGGCATTTCAAGCAAACATTTCAGCAACTTTCTGCTGTTATATTCTTTCCTCAGCAGTGTCATTCCTGGTTGACAGCTTCTGTTTGGATTACCTCTCTTTGGTGGTAAATGAGAAAACTTCTCGGTTTTCTCAGTTTTACTCTGCCTAGACACCAAGCCTCTGCACCACAGGGCTGGACCCAAATGCTCTGGAAACAGAGATGCAGATCCCCGAGCTGCACTCAACACTCGAAGCAGGGAACCAGGGGAAAAGCAGCACAAGAAGCCAGAAACAAAATCTCTGCCCTGCCAGTGCAATTTGGGCTGCAAAGTTCTCCCCTTGCCATTGCTGTCAGCACCTTCACCAGGCCCTCTCCTCTGCCTATCCAGAACCACTGGAATCACAGAGGATAAACAAATGCATCTGCAATTCCTCTACTGGGTGGGATATAAGACAACTTTTTATTATCCCTGTGGAAGAATTACCTCTAAATCAAAAGGAAAATAAACTGCTGCCATGAAGAACTAGTCTTCACAAAATCATTGTTGTTTCCACATCAGAGAGACAGCAAATGGATGTAGCAGGAAAACACGCTGGATTTGCTTTCCCTGTTTAAAGAGGGTTTTCCCTCTAGGCAAATAATTACGTGAATTGGCCACAAAACTGATATTAAAATAAAATGAAAAGGACTGGAACTACAAAGTTTGCCTTGTAAAATGAATGTTTGTTACTTCTGTCTTTTGGGCTCTTACTGGGAGAGGTATGTGAGCAAATGGCTTCATGCACAGGAGATGCTCCTTGAAGTCTGAATATTTATGAGTGAAGCATGAGTGTTTGTACACAAGACCCTAAATCACAATTATGACCTTGATTAGCCTGACTAAGAAAACAAAATACCTCACCAACAGAAGCCTTCATCACACCATGCACTGTTTAAAAATATCTAAGTCTAGCAATGCACAACCAGCCAAAACACCCAGGAGATGTACAGGCAACTGTGTCTGTGCATGAGCTACCACCCAAGGTCTGGAAAGTATCTGCCTACTGCAAAAAAACCAGCAAAATTTGGGATCCACACAGCCCTTGAGATCTGACCACATAGCATGGCCACCCATACCTCCCGTGGGATTTCCAGCAGCCCTCTTGAAGAGTTAAAACACTGCCTGCTGCTCTGGTTTGGTCATGGAGCAATCCCAGAGCTGCACAGGGCTCCTTCAGCCACTCTCCCAGGCTGTACCCTGAGCACACTCGAGCAGCACTTGGAGATGATTGCATAGGTGGAGGCAACTCGTCGTGACATCAGGCAGTTCAATTCTGAGTTACTCCTACAGTTCTCTTATAAAAGTAGTTTGTTATTAATGCCACATCTGGTTTTCTGGTTTTGCCATTTCCAAATGCCTGATTAAGTGAATGTCTTGGAGCTTTCTGGTAAAGGAGGAACCACAATGGCAGGGAGGAGCTGCCACCAGGAACAGGCTCAGGCATGTGTTCCTCATTTCCCACACATCATCCTGTCTGCATGCATATTACGTTTATGGGTCATACACGAAAAGCTTGCACAGACTTTCCCTGTCTAAGTTGCCTACTAATTGAAATTCTTAATTGCTGAGGAGAGAAAACTCCAAACTCCACTGTTTATGGCCAAGGTCTAGAACTGTGACCAAAGTCACTGTTCCAGTGCTCCACTGTGCTGGGTTTTTATAACTCAGGGAACCATCTTGACTTCTACGTGTGCTTCTTCAACCCCTCTCACAGACATCAGCCTAGAGAAACACATTTGGCTTCACTTTATGTCTTGAAAATTAATTAAAACCAGAGTTTTACCATCCTTACCAGTTGATTTCTGGCTTATATGTTACAGCTGACTTCAGTGGATAATTCTGGATTTACAACACTGTAGTCAAAGGAAGATATTAACTCACTGTCCAAGGCTCCAAAAATAAAAGTTTCTGAAGATGCTGACCTGCTTATCTCCAACAGCTCCTCAGTGTGAGTTGGACTATAAATACATGAAGATGGCCTGTACAGGGGTATTTCAATTCCCACTGAGCAATTATTCCCCAAAATGAAATGTCAGCATTGAGCAATGCCCGTGTCGTGCTTCTCTTTTACCTTAAGCCTATTCATTGATTATATTGGTGTAGTTACCTGTCATTAGAAAAGGACACTTTTAGTCATAAAATCGTGGAATGGTTTGGGTGGGAAGGAACCTTACAGACTATCAAGGTCCAACTCCTCTGCCATGGGCATGGACACCTTCCACTATGCCAGGTTGCTCCAAGCCCCGTCCAACCTGGCCTTGAACACTCCCAGGGAGGCGGCAGCCACAGCTTCTCTGGTCAATTTCTTCCAGCGTCTCACTACCCTCACAATAAATACTTTCTTCCCAATGTCTAATCTAACCCTGCTCTCTGTCAGTTTGAACCCATTCCCCCCTGTCCTGTCACTCCAGCCCCTTGTAAACAGTTCCTCTACAGCTCTTGTAACTCCTTCAGTCCTGCAAGGCTGCAATTAGGATGTCCCAAAGCCTTCTCTTCTCCAGGCTGAAAAATCCCAATTCTCTCAGCCTTTCCTCATAGCAGAGGTGCTGCATCCCTCTGATTATCCTGGTGGCCTCCTCTAGATTCACTCCAACCTCAATGTCCTTCCTGTGCTGGGGACCCCAGAGCTGGATACTCAATGCTGAATTATTTTGAGAGTAGCAAGCTGCATTATTTCTAAGGAGGCAGAGCATGAAGCCTTTTCTCCCTGCCTTCCCAAAAGGTTCCCACTGCTGCAAGAGATGGGCAGGACAATGCCTGGGTTCTTCCAGGCAACACAGGAGTGATTAAGGAAATTCGGAAGTCAAATATGCACCAGAAGAAGAAAATGAGTAACACACCACTCAACTAAAAAGAAATCCTAGTATTCTAAGGGAAACATATAAAATAGGAGACAACTGTGTTTCATATCATACTTTTCTTCTGCAAAGACTCTTCCCTGCTCTGCTTTCTATTAATGAAGACATGCACATGAAGTAATTCCCCTCATTAATCAACTTCATTCTTTTGGTTTCTTCCCACTTGAAGTGACAACCCTCCATTTGGGATGTCACGTAGTGCTCTAGCTGAGACTGATTTTAGGGATGAGTAGCAGAGGCAGATGAAACTTTCAAGAAACAGAGACTTTGGCTTCAAAAGGCCTCTGCAGTAAATGGAGAGAAAGAAGGGAATGGGTTCTGGTGAACCACAAAGACAGCATCTCATTGGGAAAGAGGAGAAATATCATGTATCAAGAGGAGAACAACTGAGTAGTTTGAAGGCAAGAACTGTCCCTGCATGGGGTAGGGAAAAAGACAGGGGTAAGGCTGCTAAAAGCACTGCACAGCCACGGCTTAGAATCACAGAACCATTCAGGTTGGAAACGACCTCTAAGATCATGAAATCCAATCATTAATCCAGCACTGCCCACCACTAAACCAAGAGCCACCTCCACACATCTTTTAAATCCTTCCAGGGACAGTAACTCCACCACTTTCCTGAGCAGTCCAGCCCAATGCTTCACAACCCTTTTGGTGAAGAAGTGTGTCCTAATATCCAGTTAAACAGCTGTGTAGTGCAGAGATCCTCCTGCTCTGAAAGGTCAGCTCAAAGACTACTTGCAGTTTGGCTCTCCCATCTGCTCCTCATTTTCTCCTTGTCCTCCTGTCTAGACACAGCTGCCTGCCCTGCTCACGAAAGCAGCCCCAGCCCTGCTGCCCCAGCCCTCTGCAGAGCCAGCCCCGACCTGCCGTGCCAGCTTCACAGGGACAAATGACCCCGACACGCTGCCAGCACATCCCGTGGAGGGGAGCCCTTCCGCAGCATGGATGCTCCTTGCCTCAGGAAGCACAGCCTGGGACACATCCCAGGGGATCCCAGTTCCAGTGCCTGCTCCTGCCCAACAGAAAACACATTTCCATCATTGTGGGGGCTGCACATCTGCTTTTCCTCTGCTGCCCTTGTGCAAACCTGAGCTCAAGGCAGCTGTGTGGCAGCACGGCTCCTGCCTCGCCATGGGCATCAGAAAGGCTTTTCCCCCTAACCTGCCCCCAGGATCCAAAGTTAAACTGTTATCTGCAGTTTTTGTCCTTCTGCCAAATCTGGCTGAAAAGAGCCAAGTTTGAATATTACTGAAGAAAGAGGAGAGCAGACAGGCCCATACAGCCCGTACACTGAAATTCAGGCTGAGGTACGTGCTGTGATCCATGATCAGCAGGATGTCAAAAGCAAATCAAACAAGAGCAGAAGAGCAACAAATCCCAACATCCTTCATAGCTATTACGACAATGTTAGTAGAATATGCAGTAGGGCTAAAATTGGAAACTAAATTGCCTATGGGGTTTCAAAAATAATAATAAACCTACAGAACTTCATAAAGAAAAAACCAGTTTCTGCTGTAAAGTTTTATTGTAAGGCCCAAACCTCTCCTCTTAAGATGTTAAGTATAAAAATATTGAAATAATCTAAGAGAAGCTCTTTTCTCTTTCAGCCCCGTTTCCAGAGCTCTGGATCACTTCATCCCTTTAAAGCTTCCTTTTCTTGCAGCTCAGTTGTAAACTAGCAGCTCAAAGCACTGCTGGCCAAGGGATGCGTGTGTCACCACAGACCACGAAATATCCACCTTCTACCTCTGCATTTCCACTACATCCACCCCCTGAAACAGCTTGGAATTTATTTGATCACCCTGAAGGGAACTAAATAATTAAATTCATTTGAATATGCAACTGGATTTAATAAAATCTGTCCATATGTTTCTGATGAATAAACTCCCAAGCCTGCTTTATGTTTAGCTTCCTCCTTCTTCAGGTATACATCTTGCTTTGGAAATACAATTATCCTCACCTGTTTATTCAATAAAGCTAATTAGTGCAGCCACAGCCATGTGGATGTAGTAATTCAGTGTCTGCTGGTTTCAAAGTCAGGAATAAGAGCAGCCCCACAGCTCACCTGGACTGCAGGTCCTGGGGGTAAGAGGGAGGAGGAAAAGACTTGTGGTGATGCTGATGCCATTTTCCCAGGGCAGATGCGGCAGCAGAGTTAAGGTCACTGCCAGTCCCTGACACCATCCAGGAGGGCTGGAGCATCACCAAAATCCCTCTGCAGGAGCTGGGACAGGCAAGGTGCCGGGCTTCCCATGGGGACGGTGTTGATGCTCTGTCCTAGGCAACAGTCCCTGTTTCCTCACAGAGTTTCTGGTTTCCAGAGCTTTGCAGCTAAACCACGTGGCTGAGACATGAGAAGGGACAAACCTGCCATAGGCACTGCCGATCCAGAAGTGTTTGCCACAGCCCAGGCTGGCAAAAAGCCACCCTAAAACTGACATTGAATAGCCCATTAGAGTGAAACTTCACATCTTAACTTCTAATAAATTAAACGGTTAATTTCCAACAGACCCCTGAGGCATCTGTACAAGCTCCTGGCTCCAGCATCTGCAGGGCTGCTGCGGGCAGGTGCCGCCTGAGGGAGACAAACCCCTTCCCTGGACACAGAGCCTGCTCGCCCGCAGCCTCCCTGCTCTCCCCTCACAACTTACTCCATCTATCCTCATCAGCTGGTGCAGTCCTGAGTACTTTCATGTCAGGGATGCAACAGCAGCACAGGCTGGCTCCGCAAAATTAACCCCATCTCCCACCTCTCCCTTTCTGGGGAAACGCCGCTGTCCTCCCCAGCGAGGATCACAGGGGGCCAGGGGAAGTGAAAACTGCAAATTGCCCTGGAATTCCCTTCCAATCCTCTCTTGAGCTCCCTGACACACATAAAACTCAATAGTTGTTTCTATGGTTTCTGGGCACTCAAAGGGAACGAGGCCCAGGGCAGAGACAAGGAGGGAGTTTCCAATACACTCATTCAGAAAAAAAAAGAAAAAAAAAAAAAAAAAGA
>VZRN01000753.1:1776748-1804221 GCA_013397935.1 Dasyornis broadbenti | reverse complement strand
AAAACCCACTTAAAAAAAAAAAAAAAAAAAAAAAAAAAAAGACAAGAAAAAGGGGGGGAAAAGGAAAAAAAAGGGGCATCAACCACAGGAAGGAGAAGGCTAAGCATAGCCACGAAACCCCTTCCAGAGCAATAGGCAGTGCAGGACTCACTGCACACATTCAAAATGCAGGAGCAGAGATGGAAACTCTCTCTCCATGCCATGCACATGGAGAATTTACATGGGGTTTTCTACCACCCCCTTACACCAAGTGTGTGCTGGGGAGTCACTCTCTGATGAGCCCCTCGGAGCTTCAGCACTGTGGCCATTCAAGTGCATTGATGAGGATGAGGGGAGCCAGCCTGGAGACTGAGGTTTGGGATCTGGCCAGAACAACCTGCACGTCCAGCAGGACATCTCTGCTTCCAGAGAAAAAATTTTGGATATGAGCAAATGAGGATCTATCTCAACACCTGAGCCTCTTTCAGCAGTGTCCTCAGATTTGGTCTCCTACAGCTCTAAGTGGGACAAACCCCAAAGCCTTTGCTCGCTTTGCAGTCCAGTAAATTCTTAGGCTAGAGTGTGAGTACAACCATGAAAGGGCTCAAGTATTTCATCCCTATAAATGTTAATGGAAAATATTGCTCAGGCTTTTAAAATTAGGGCTAAATCCCTCAAAAGCTATTGCTAATGAAGAAAGAGGGAAAAAAAAGAAGCTTAAAACAGGCAAAGAAAATTAAGCATCATGGAAAAAGCTGGAGAGGACCGCGGAACGCAGATTAGAAAAGAGTAAAAATAAAAGGAATAGTGGAGTTACCGGGTAACCATCGCGTCCTGACTGCCCCTGTGGGGGGGAACAAGGGAGACAAGTCAGTCAATGCACCTGAAGCAGCTTGGCATCACATAGCGGCAGGCAGGACACGGGGCCATCGGCTCTCCAGCCAGCCCTGGCACTAAACTCCAGAAAACCCCTCAGGGCAACTTTCCCATCAGAAGCGTCATGCCTACAGTGTATTTTCCCTGGATTTTGATCTTGTGCTCCCCCCCCTTTGGCTACTTACCGAGGGTTTTTCCAACTTGCACCCACCCCTGTTGCCTGTGCCCAGCCCCTGCTGGTCCTGAAGCCATGGATTTGCATGGCACACACCAGAGCCTGGCCATAAACCTGCTCTGGGATGTGGGTACCAAGAGGAAAGGAAACACCCGGGGGTTGGGGAGAGGTCATGAAGGCTGCAGCTGCTGAACCAGCAGCCAGGACAGCAATCACTGAGCTTCAAACTCCTGTTCCAGCACTTGATTCAGTGAAGGTTTACCCCTCCTAGATCCATTAACTTCCTTACAGGGTGCAGCTCTCCCGGCTGACATCAAAGCTTTGCTTTACCTTGTGATGAAGCAGAAAGCAGAAAGCACAGCTGATGCTGTGGGGAAAGACCCTACTTCAGTTCCTAATAACATCTGCAGGATGAGCAGAATAAAACACAGCTCATTCAGGACTTTTCACCTTTTGTGCTCTCCTCGGGAGGTTCCCAGAGGCGTTTACAGCTTGAGCTGCCACCATGCCGTGAGCTACAGCAGAGCGTGCTGCAAGCCAGAGCCAGGGCAGATTCCCAGCAGATTCCCGGGAAGGTGCTGTTCGGTGTTACCTGGCACACAGGCAGGTGAGTGTCTGGCACAGCAGTGTCATCTGCTACCATAAACACAGCTTTGCACCAGCGTGCTGCGGGTGCAGTCAGAGTCAGGCTTTCCTTACAGCATGGAACAGCTCTGGCAGCCCCCTCCACACCACACACAGGGGTTCTCCCTTTCCCTGAGTACCCCTGAAGCTTTAATGCCTCCTGCCGCACTCCTGATCCATCCAGAAACGACACTGACTTCAACAACTGCTGATTTAACCAATTACAGCCTTGGGATAAAGCGTGCAGGGAGATGTTTATGGCACTGGAGCACACACAGATAAATAGGAAACACTTGGAACGCCCTGCCCTTGCTTGCTGGGGAGTTCCCCAGCCAGCACACTAACACATAATGTGCTTGCTAATATCTGTGACTGTAAATGTTTAATTACAGTCTGTGGTAAGTCTATATTTCAATTGTAGAAATTTCCTACCCAGCATGTGATTTTAATACTTTCCAAAACAGAGGGTTTTTAGCGTATCTGAGGAGAATATCCCTTACTCACAGACAGGACTATCAATCATCCATCAGCCACAAATCCTGTACCACAAATTCTAATAATTTTATATGCATAACTAACTTATGACAGCCAAAAAAATAAAATACCAGAACAACTGCTACTAGAGAACAACAGAATTGAGGCTACAGTTAGAGCAGTGTGATGCTGTACATGTAAGAAGTAATCAATTCCTTCTGGCCTAAATGAAGAAACAGAAGAAACTAATAAATGCAGTACTGTTGAAATAAAATAATATTGTGGTTCTGTGGGTTCTAGGACTTAGTTTATACTATGCTTAAAGAAATCTCTGGCAAATGCTACTTTATGCTAAAAGCAGGATTAAAAAAAACCAAAACCAACCAAGCAACCAAAAAACCCCACCCCAACCAAAAATTAACTAAACCAGGAGTTGTCTTTCAAAGAAGGGCAAGGGGAGAGGAAAAGAAAAAAAGGTCTTGTTTGTGTTAAATCTCCCCTGTGCTCCGTTTGCAATTCAATAGTGCTGTGGGAACCAGGAAATGAAACCAACTAGAGACAAAGAAAAATTAATACTGCACCATATGTTGCCTATGTTGGATCGCCATAATAAACGTGACCAGACAGCAGCGTGAGGCTGCACCGCACCCGGCTGCGTGTGGGCTGATAACAGCCTCGGAGCACCACCAAAGAGCTCCACAAACCCATGTCAAATAAACCAAAGTGCTTCACTCAAGGGGCAGATAGCCCTTAAAGGTATATTTATGGAGTTTTTAAATAGGCAGTATCCCAGTATCCTCTTTTTTGTAATCTCAAATAATAATTTTGCTCAACACCCTCTTAAGTCTTTACATTAAAAAATGAACTTGAAATAGAAGCAAATTTTCAAAGGGCTGGAAATCCCTGACTAAACCCACAGGCAGTGCTGCCAATCCCAGGACAACCAAAGACTGGGACAGCTCCCACGCTTCACGTGCGCACCTTGTCACTAAAACACAACTGGAAATTAATTAGCCCAGGAATACTTGCCAAATTTATTTTCCCTAAAATGAGCTCTTTTCAACCTAGCAAGGCTCTATAGGAAGAGAGCAACATAAAGACATGCCTGTTAGTGCAATGACAGACGAGGAAATGTGGCTGTAAATAGCCTGCATCTCTCTGCCTTCGGGGGAAGAAAGGTAGAAAACCAGAAGCACCTAATACCCACAATTTATTTTTTAAACAATCCCTCAGCAACTTGGAGGGCACAAACAAAACAAATTCTCACTCCAAAATCGGCAGGAGAACAACAGATTTGGATGTGGTGGCACAGCCAAAGGCACGTCTGAACATTTGAAAGGAGGAGTTGACACATTTTCAACTATTACCCCTTCAAACAGCTATTTCCCCATAAATTTTCTGATTGCATTGCTAGGAATGCTCATTATTCTACCCAAGACTTCAAAGAAAGCAGCAAGCAAGCTATGGTTTTCCCTCTAGCCCCCCTTGTGAGGTGACCAAACCCGTATTAAATGCTAGAAACACAACAGATAAGGAAAGCAAGACAGAGTTTTAGAACCAATAAACCCACTAACATGCTAAAATATTAGTACAGCACTCTTTCTGTTAAATAGAGGGAGACTAAGGAACTCTTTAAAGGGAAAACTCCTCTTTACTGAATATTTTCTGAGTTTAAAATTACTGAAAGTCCCTCAGGGCAGCAAGTTAAGCATTTTAAAATTGCCCCCCCTGCGCATTGGTCTACAATCATGAAAAAGAAATACAGCAGCATCTGGTACCGATTTTGTTTCCAGACACACCTCTACCAAAAAATGCTGTGCTTTTGCAAGGACACTGAAAGGCAGGGGAAGGGGAAGCCTTAACTTTGTTGATCCAACAGTGAAATCCACGATACTTACTGCAGGTCCTGGAAAACAAAAGAAAAACAAAGAAAAGAAGAGTCAATTACAAAGAGAAAATATAATCTGATAAAACAGCACATTGCAGGAAAAAAACATTGGAATGATTCAGGACTTTTCAGTCCAATTCTCCTGCAATGACTTTCTGGATACACTCAGCACCATCCACATCCTCCTGTTACAGGCCCATCTCATGTGTGCTGCTGGCACAGCACTGCTGACAGGGCTGTAAAACCACTCTTTTCCCATCTTTTCCACAGCAGGACTCTGTTCCCTCTCCCCTCACAAGACACTGAGCACATCACAAGGCAGTGCCCACATGCAGGGTGGGGCATCACCTGCAGCTGCAGAGCAGTGCCAGCAAAAAGCAGAGAGACACGGCCAGGAAAATGCATCAATTTTTATGAATAAAACCTGTATTTTCACCATGGACCTTATTTATCCTTCAGGTAATGCAAGAGGAGCAGGAGATAAAGCTCACATGAGCCAGAGGGGCAGTACAGTGGGCATTAACAGCAGTAGAAAAGGAAACATCCTCCCAATATCCGCCAGCAGTGCAGGGTGTTCACCACCAGCCACACAAATTTCTGCAGTTTTCCTGCCGCTTCCCAAACTGTGCTACACAGAGGTGAACCTAATCCAAAGCAAATCCACATTGCACTCCTGTTCACGAGGCAGCCTATAGCTCTGTTTGGGAATTCTTCATGCTCTGATTCTTGCCTGATGAAAACCAGAAATTAGGCACAATTAGCAAAGAAAAAAAATATGTGGGAAAACTTAAAATGGAGGAGAAAAAAAAAGAGCTTTGTTCATCTTATGTTATTCATCAATATTATTCAAGAAGCATATTTCAAGTGAATGCCTTTTCAAGGACTAAAAATATTGTTTTAAAATTAAAAACATTGCTAAGTTGAATTAAAAAAATAACAAACAAGAAAAGCCTAAGAATGAGAAGCGGCAGCAAGTAATGACTGTCAGTGCCCCAAGAACCATCCCAGTGACCTGTGTCTGTCACCTGGAGCGGTCAGAGCCACACACAACTGCGCCTGGGGCAGGGACAATCTCCACATCTCCCTCCAGGCCAGAAGCACAGGGGCTTTAACGGGCTCTCCTTGGTTTAATTTCTTCTGAATACAGAAGTCAATGGCTCCATGCCAATTTATTAACTGAGAATCATAAACCTGATTTATTAACTCACTTAACACCAGGCTACCCACAAAAGCCCTTTTGTGGAAAAGTCGAGACTAAGTCTCAAGAAGCAGGCAGGAAATTATTTTAATATGGGATTTCAATCATGTACCAATTATAATCTCTTTGGAATTTGTTGCCTAGTTTCCTTTTCTCAGCTACTGTTTTTTCCCCCCAACATGTGCAGGCAAGAGCACTTTTAAAGTGTTTCCTCCTCCTAAATCCAAGAATCACTGTTGATGGGGGCGTCTGAATATGCACCTTTGGATGTTCTCCAGCCCCATCAGTGCAGTTACACCAATCTTTCACTGAGCTGTTGGACAACTGAGGCTAGATAAATCTTCATTAAGGCATAAAGTTAAACCTATTGAACTGATCTTTTCTCCTCCTAGGAACAACATCACTTCCTGGTTTGCTGAACGTGTTTTTCAACAGCCTAGCCACAAGACACTTGTTTCCTATGGAAGAAAGTCTAATATTTTGCAATTCAACAATAAATAAAGAAGCTGATCCTGTACCCAGGGCCTGCCATCTCATCATTGTGGGCACATTGCACAAGAGATGTGCTCTTTTCAAAGAACTTTGCCAGAATTTACTGCTGTTAATTTTGACTAGTAAGAATCAGTTTGAGAGGCTGAAAGGAAGAACGAAACAACTTGAAAATTCTTTTTATAACAAATAAAAGTTGGAAACAGCGTTTGTGCATTTAAAACTATGTAACAAATTAACTTGGGGCTGATTTTAGAAGGAAAAGAAGAAAGACAATAATAATCTGCAAATGCACAGATTTTGGCCTATGATTGATTTACCCTGAACAGAGATGATGCTGCTGTCACCAGGGGTGAACACCTTGTCCTCAAGCCTGCAAGGGCATGGAGATATTTGGAAACACCAGAAGATTCCCTAAGAACATGGACAGCTGTGCTAGCGGGAGGTGAAAATCAAAACTCATTAAAAATTAATGACCCAGATTTCCTGATTGATCAACATTAATGTTATTTTGTATATCCAAAGCCCTGGCGGGTCACAGTGGCATCATCCCCAGCAGTACACAAACATATGGGAAATGACAGGTCACAGTCATTTATTTCCAAGTATTTTTTCAGCTTGGAAGTTTTGGGATAAGATGATATTTCTGTTAAATCTGCAAATCATTTATCATGCAAGCTCTCTTGCCATGAGAGGAGAGAGCCAGGCAGGGGAAACAAAACCAGCCAGACATTTCCAACAGCTCAGGATGAGTCAGAGGGGAATTTTTTTCAATTCTAAAGGGCAAATAGCCAATCCCCAAGGTAGCAAATATGCATCTGTGGCCACCTGAAGATATAAAAAAATAATAATAAAAGATCTATATGAACACATGGCTACATGTATTTAAACACACAATCTGTATATACATACACACAGAGTTATTAATTCAGGATGCTGTAAGGGGAGTAACTGAGTCATGGATAACAACAAAGGAGGGCAACTGCTACAGCCATAAAATGTCACAAAATCTGGGGGAAAAACTATTTGTCACTGTGTGCTGACCTTTAACTCCTATCTGTGCCTCAGTGCTGGGGCACACGGGGAATATGCCAAAGGCTCATTACTGACAGCAAATGTGGGACAGATTAGATTTTTCCTGAAGTTCAGTACAAAAATAAGTCCTTGGATATGAGGTTGCCGTAGGCAGTTCATAGTGAGAAATAAGGGGAGCAGTGAAAATCCCCAAATAAATACAATTTTCTGTGTGATTTACCCACATTCAGCCACACATGTACTTACTGTATATTACTTGTCCACTGAATCACACGGCCAATGGGTTTGAAAGTGTAAATCTTGATATGTAAAATATGGGATTATAAGTACATGTAGGGCTGGGAAAGAAATAAAACCTCCCTGCATAGAAATCACATTGGTTTTTTTTTTCCTTTTTAAAAAGCTTTAGATTCTTTCTTGTTCCAAATCAAGATATTTGCATAAACAGAATAGTTGTAAGAAAAGAGCCCACCCAAACAAACAAAAAACCCCTCTGAATTAAAATTTTGTTAGAAGTTCAAATTAAGGCAACACTTGTAGCATAATGTAAATTTGGAAAGAAAAAGTCATGGGTGGTGGGCAGAAGACTTTTATCCCAATTCAACAATTTCAACACATTTCCCCAAAAACTGCTTTTGAAACTAAAACATTTTGTAAACAAAACTTTTTCTGCCAAACCCAGACATTATGCCAAGTCAGGATTTTCCAATGAAATGACACTTCATCAAAAAAATGGCCTCTCAGGCCCACCTGTAAAGGCAATTTTGTGCCTAAACCAGCCAATGTTTATCCCCCTGGGCTGTGGCTGTGCACAGCTGATGCAAACAGGTGCTACCCAACAGCCCAGCCACCAGCTCGGGGTGTCAGTGTCTGAAGGCAGCTCTTGCTTCATGTGAGGATAGCAGAGCCTTGCTCAGAGGCTTCCCAAACTGAACATTTCATGTGGATTTTCTTCTGCTTTGTCTTGAGGGATTTTGAGCTTTAGATCAGTTTTTGGATCAATCTTCAAGCCCGGGGAAGAAAGCAGAATGATATTACAAGAGACAGGAACATCATCTCCCACCATCGAGTTGTGCAGACTTTGAACCAATACTTCAGCTAAGCTCCCAAATCCTGGATCCTATTCATGTGTCCTTCAGGAACACCCCAGCATGGATCAGTCTTTAAAAAAAATAAACACAAAGTGCTGGGAGGGCCATGCATCCATACCCCATCCCACTCACGCAGCACCAGCTGGCAGCAAGAGGGGAAGCAAAACCTCCCAGGTCCCTGGCAAAAATCCGTGTTATTTCACAAACGCTCGCTCCAACAATTGAACTGTGTCCTCACTGGGACATATCACATTGAAAAAATAAGCTAACATGACATTAAACCTGATTTTGCCTTTGGCAAGGAAAAAGAACTGCATCTGAGATGAGCAGGCTGGCTGTCAGGACCAACCACGACACTGAGCACTGCAAAACCTTTCTTCCACCCCACAGTGAGAGAAGGCTGAAAATCCCACATAAAATTGTACTAAAATGTGGGGTTCTGTTTTTAAACACCATTCCCATAGGTGGGTGCACATGGGTCTTCAAGGCTGTGCTTGCTTTCCAGCTGGAGAAGAAGCTGCTGATGCTCACGTGCAGGAATCAGGGTGCTGGGACCCTTGTGTCTGTCCTGGCAGGATGGGATGGAGCTCAGGACACGCTGGATCAGACCAACAGCCAAAGTGACACCTCCCCAGGCAGGCTGCTGGCAGGAATTTCCTGGCCTCATGGCAGCAACAGTGGGATAAGCTGGTTTTTGAAAGTAACATTTTTTGCAGTAGTAGCACCCAGGTGACCATCACTGCAGTCCCTGTGCCCAGCTCCAGGACATGAGGTCTGATGCTGCAGCAGGGATTCCCACGGGGCCAGATGATACAGAGAGTAAATAAAACAGGCTGGATGGAGTCATTTGACTCAATTCCTCCCTGGTTTGTTCAGCTGGGCCGATGGAGGCAGAAACACTGCCCAGGTACTTGATCCTTGTGTCTGAGGTCAGGGAAGGGATGACAGCGGGGCGAGCATGCTGCCACGGGAACCTCAAGCTGCCACCAGAGATGTGAAGCCCAAAGGGAGGCTGGGGTTTAGTGCAGCCCTCATTGCCCTCCAGGGCTCCCCAGGGGGAAAACTTGTTGCTTTTTTGCTTCTCTACAGCAAAATAAACTACCAAGCCCAGAGGCAGGGTCCCAGCGGGACCCACTGCCTGCCCTCGGAGCAATGGGGGTTCACTCCACTGGTTTAACAAGTGTTTTTTGAAGCATGTGCAGCCAAGCTTGTCCCACTTCCAAACAGTCTAAATAGTTAATTTTTTTCCTTCAGAAATGCTTTAAAAATTCATCTTTTATAGTATGGCATATATCTGTGGAAGAGAGCGGTTGTCCCAATGTGTTTTTATGTTTCTCAGTTTAGAGAAACAGAGCTGTTGGATTAATTTATTTTATCTGAATCCATCATGGCAGAAGAAAAAAGCAAAATTCAGTCTTGGTTTAAATCAAGAGGAGGGTGTGATTAAAAGAGACAGGAGTATCTCTTAACAGTTTCTCTGCTTGTTTCTTAGAGATATACATTGAAAGTCTCACCATGAATCTGAAAAGGTTTTTCAACATAACCATTTCAACAAATGCCAGAGAAAAACACTTCCCTTGGCAGGGCTGAGCCTTCTGGCTCTCCAACAGCCTTTGTCTGGAGGCTGTGAAGCCCTAACCAGGCAGGGTCCCTGGGGATGGACACCAGCATGCTACACAAACAAAGTTTTATTCACATTAATCAGCTGTAGCAAAGGAACAAGGACCTGGTTTATGTGTGGTCAGGTTCTCAAACAAATATAGAAATATAAATTCAAGTTATCTGGAAAAACAAACATCTGGCAGCTCAGCCAAATGCAATGCAAAGTGGGATGTCTGTGCCCTGCGTGTCTGTCTGCAGAGGGACAATCCACAGGCTCTGCACCGCATTCCTTGGATTTCACTGCTGTGCCCCTTCCAGCCTGACTGGGTGGCTGTGTGCAATGGGTGGCTGCTGCACTCTTCTCTATTTTCCTCCACAATCATAGAAATTTCAAAAGAGCTGTTACTAAAACAAACATCTGGCAGCTCAGCCAAATGCAATGCAAAGTGGGATGTCTGTGCCCTGCGTGTCTGTCTGCAGAGGGACAATCCACAGGCTCTGCACCGCATTCCTTGGATTTCACTGCTGTGCCCCTTCCAGCCTGACTGGGTGGCTGTGTGCAATGGGTGGCTGCTGCACTCTTCTCTATTTTCCTCCACAATCATAGAAATTTCAAAAGAGCTGTTACTAAAGTTTGATTTTTTTTAAAAAATCAGTGATTAATTTTTACATTTCTTTTTTCTTCTATAATGCTTGTTTTCTTGCTGGTTCTGCACTTATTCTCTGGCAGCTTTCTCCTTCATCAGAGAGATGCTCAAGTGGCATTTGCAGATGTGTCACAGCATGAGGGCAAACGCTGCTTTTCAAAAGTTTTACATGAAGAGGGAGAAGAGATTTGAGGGCATGTGAGCTCAGTGCTACCTCCCAGATTTTTGTATGGGCCAGAGACACATCTTGCACAGTGTTTGCATAAATGCCTGCATATAAAATCAGATCCATTGGCTGACCTCTCCAGCTGCCCTTGGTCGAATGCTGTATTCCACTGTACTCCTTAAAGCTCTTAGGTGATATTTAAAAAACAACCAAAACAAGAATCAAAGCTGTCTGGTGGCTGTTCCTACTGCCCCAACTTCTGGGAAAAAGAAACAAATTAACAAAGCTGGCTGGGATCCACCACCACCCCATCAGCACCTATGCCTTGGCCAGGAATAAATCCCTGATGCTTCAGGCACAAAAATATCTCAGAAAACACCTAATGCACTCTGGAATACCATCAGTGGAAGAGAAGGGAAATGCCGGCCTGCCTTTCTTGTCCATCAGTCCAGCAGTTCATGTGCTGCTGCTGGTGATATGCAGCACATATCCCCTCAAATTCCTTTCCTCAGAGTTAAAAAAATTGTTTAAAATATTGGTGATCCAAAAGTTATGCTGCCCTTTTGAAATTCCCAGTTGTGAATTTTCTATAGCAAGAGGCATCAGAGAGCAGAATTCAGCCTCCTCGCTATATGAAAATGCACCCGGCTCCTGTTCATTCTCTCAATGTTCAAGAACCCAAGAGCTGAGACATGTAAAATTTCACATGCTGCTTTCTGGTACACTGAGGCAATCCCAAAATCTGCATGGCTATCTGGGTACATCCCTGTCTGTTCTCCTCAGAAAGAGCAATTCCAGCTGCATCTCTCCCTCCTCCAGCAGCACTCAGAGCCAACAGCAGAATGTAAACAGCACTTCTCCCCAGCTGAAACAGAGTCTGTCCCTTCCCATTTCCAAGACAGGGACAGAAACCCCAAACCCCACCAGATCCACCCCAGTGACAGAAACACGGAATTACAGCCAGCTCAAATGAAAACCCCAGCAAGGCTGCTCTGTGGTGTCACCCAGGCTGAGGGCACACTGATGGTCACGGGTTGTGCCCAAGGTTTGGTTATCCCTGACTCCCAGATGCAGACACCACCACCCTACAGCTGGCAGGCAATGTATGGACCCATCCACGAGCAGAGAACACCCAGTGCACACCTCCTGTCTAACATGGCTGGGGATTCCCTATTTCCACGTGAATTCACTGTCCCTCTCCAATGTTGGATGGGGCAGTGACAGGGCTGAATTCTGCAAGGAGAAATGGAAGGATGGATAAAACATGCAACAGCAGTAGGTGTTTAGAGTGGGGCTTGCTTGTTTCTTTTTGTTTTGGTTGTTTGTTTGGGTTTTTTCCTTTAATTTTTGTTTGGTTTTGGGTTTTACAGTTTAGGGAGGTGTTTTACTTTGTTTGGGGTTTTTTTTATTTTTAATAAAACCCTTCAAATCCAGCACAAAGGACGCAGGAAGCCCCTTTTCCACAGCCTGTTAGATGGAGGGGACTGGTGCTATCACCGAAAGGGTCCCACACCACCCAGTGACACCCCAAGAGCCCTCGGTGCCATCGGGGCAGGCGATGCTTACCGGGTTCTCCGCGCCGGCCGGGCTTCCCTCGCCTCCCCGGAGGCCCTGTGGGAAGCAGAGAGCACAGAGTTAGTGATGCCCTGTGGACAGTGAGTTCAGGAGAGCATCTACCACACATCCTTCCCTTTGGACCTATGTCATGCCTTCCCCCCTTTCCCATATACCAAAACAATCAGTATGCTGCACATCTGAAATACCGTGCTTTTTTTCCACAACGTAATTTTGGTGGGAAAAAAAAAAAAAAAAAAAAAAAAAAAAAAAACAAGATCAGGCTTCTAGGCAAGCTGGGAAGCAGGCTTTGAAATTATCAGTATTGCTTACATAGCAGAGAACCCCAGGTCTAGTATGATCCAAAATTCTGGAAAAAAAAAACTTTGCTGAGCAGGTGGCATTGCTGCTCAGTCCCTGCATGCTGCAAATGGCTGTTATAGGCTTGCAAATCACAATATTGGAAGTATTAAAGCAAGGAACGTAAACCTCTTGATACTAATCATTATCTGAGTCAGAGCTTCTTCTGTGCAGACTGCTGACACAGCCCAGGTCTGGTCATGCATTTATGATTTCAGTCTTAAAGCTCGTTTGTGTTCTTACCCCAGTGGGCAGCAATGGCTAAGGGATCAATAAAGTGCCATAAATGACAAAATACTCTTAATTAGGGAAAAAAGAGCACTTAAACAGTAAATATAGATGCAGAACAATGCTCCAGCACAGGTAGAGCATCCAGGTCCCTCGCAAAGCCTTAACACCATGTCCTTCATGCCGGTGTGATGCAGCCTCTCTGCTGCAGCCAGGATTCCCTGCCTGGCACCTGGGAGCATCACTTCTCCCACATCCTCTGCATGGCCAGACTGGAAGAAAAAGCCCCTTTTTGCAGCCTTCTGCAGGTCAGCCAGCACTGGTGGAGCATTTGCTGATTGACAGCAACATTAACAAAAAGCAAGAACTCACTTTTCATCTGTGAAACAACACTGCTCCCTCTCATTTCTGCTGGAAAAGGATGATAAACAAAGATCATTAAATATTTCTGCACTCCTATCAGAATTTCTCCCGCTGCATAAACATTTCTGCGCTCAAACGTGCAACTGCATCTCCAGAATTACAGCCACGGCCTGGAGTTCTCCTCTTTGAAGTTTGGATACACAGTCCAGCACTGTCCCTCCCCAGCCCACCAGAGAGCTCCAGCAGAACCCCTGCCCTCACAGGGGCTCCAGCAGGAGCCCCAAATCCCACTTGCTCCCTTGCTATGGGATTGGAACCTGCAGACAGAACCCCAGGTACCCTCACAACGATTGGTAAGAAACGTCTGTCATAACTCCCTAACAAACTTGCTCACAAGTTTCTATGGGGGAGATAAAAAAAGCCCCAACAAACAAACATTTTCAGCCTCCTTAATTATTGAAAGCACATTACAGCCAGGAGAAAGGTTACTCCCTCCATCCCCAAGCCAAGCTTCTTTGGAGAGGAATCACAGCTCTGATGAAGCACCTTTTTCAACCTCGGAGATCAGTTTTGACTGAGCAATTAAAGCCTCTCTACCCACACCACCCTCTTGGCTAATTTTGGGGGTCTGACCCCCAAAAGCCTGAGCCCCAGAAGCTTTAACCCTCCCTCAGGGTGCAGGGGATGCTTTAAACACCAGCCTTGCTTAATCCTTCCCTGCCTTTCCACTGACTCTCCCCTGGGTCTGTTTACAGTGGCTCACACCCCGTAACCATTTTGCTTTACCTCTGCCACTGGTGGCAGGCAGAAAGCACAGGGTGCTTCTTAGGGAGGAGGAAAAGTCCTAATGAAGGTGTAGGAGAAGGATACCAAGTATTTAAACAAAGGAGTAATGAGTTGGTAGTGATGCTTGTAGGCAGCTTGAAGGAGGGTTGATATCAAAGGGTGAATGCACAGAGCTCCCACAGAAAGTTTAGGCTGCAGCCATTCAGCTGAGAATGTGAGACACTTGCAAGAAACCAAAGATTTTGTATAAAAAGGGAACTTAATACTAGGTTTTGGGGTTTTTTAAGTTTAAGGGATTTCTTAATACTTCACACCACATGGGAAAAATTGACTCTTGCCTGTACTGGCACAGGTGGCCCAGAGAGATGGTCCAGAGATATCCCAGCCCTGGAAACATTCAAAGTCAGTTTGGAGGGGGCTTTGACTGACCTAACTGAAGGTGTCCCCGCTCACTGCAAGGGGATTGGACCAGAAGTTCTTGAAAGGCCCTGTCCAACCCAAACCATTTTGTGATCTTTTAATTCTTTCCCTCCAGCCTTCCAGGAAATCTGTAAAGTGGGTGCAGCATATGGAATTACAAATATATTTTATAGATATTGCTTGTGGCAAGAGTGAGATAAACCAAAATTGAGAGAAGAAAAAAATTAAAAATCCATTCTCGTCTGTTTTATTCGCTGTTTTTATATGAAAGCAATTTGGTTTTAAAAAAAAAAAAAAGTAGCATTTTGGAAACCACATTTAGAATCCTGCTGCCATTCAGTAGCTGGGTTAGGAAATGGCTCTGAGGAGAGAAAATTTTGGTGGTAATTAAAAGGAAAAATATCAAACCCAGTATTTACTTTGGGCAAGTGCTGCAAGTTTCAATCCTGCGATGCAGATGTGAGTGAGCAGGACTGAGACCTCCTGGCTCCCACAGGAGAGGGCAGCACGTGGGAGCAACCCAGGAGTCATTAATGCCATCTACAACCTCAGACTCTGCAGATGTGATAAAGTCTATGGTCTGCACAATTGGAAATTATTATTTTAGCAATTTCTCGCTTATTCTGGGGGCTCAGCTTTGGATACTGCATAATGAACTGGGCATAAAGTGATTCCATATTACACCTCTTGTTTTCAACCCCTTTAAGAAACTACAAAGGAAATTGAGGAGGCCTGGGAATTTGCCTGAAGATAAATGTTGGCTGTAAACTGTTACCTAATGACTCCATCACCCAAGACCTCGCAGTCTGATGCTTGTTCAATATAATTAAGATTTATGTTGCATTAAAGTAAATTGGGCAATAGCTGAGTCTTTTCTTCTAACTGTGCCAGCCCCACTGTATCAGTCCTGGGAGTCCTTTATTTACATTGTTATGAAAGAGAGTTTTGGAGAGGAGAATGAACACAAAGCATAACAGTCTATTTTTAAACAACTTGTCACGTTCAAGCTAAACAGCCTTAATCCAGGGCATAATATGCAATTTCTGACAACACCGTAAATTTCCCTGTAAGATGATAGATTTAGTAACCCAAAGACAAAGAAAGAGAATGAAATACATTGCTATTTGAAAATATTATGAGGAAGAGATGATGGATGTATCTAAAGAATAGCTCCTCAGAAACAAGGTAAAAAGTTCACAGTAAACAGATTCACAATTGCTGTGCAGCAGCCATTTATGTCATCTACTGTGGGCAAGTAAATGAAATATTAAAATCAACATCACTTCATAGTTCACATAAAATGTTGTCAAAAGCCAAACCCATGTACTTGCCCACAGTACAGTAAATAACCTTTGTTTGAACTAATTTACCCATTGCAAATTGGGCTGCTCATTCAACACCATAATCCATCAACACCAGGAGAACAGGTCGATGGCACTGTGCGTGTTTAATGCCTTTTTACTCCTCACAGTTAAACCGAGTCTGGTTCTTGACCCATGTTCCCGTGGCTGGGAGGCTGTTGTGATGCCTCCCATCCCTTCAGCTGGGTGGATAAACTGCCTGGGCAAATTACTGTTGGGCATAAGGTAAAAATCAATGTTTGTTGAGGACAAAGTGAGTTTAAAATGTTAACAAGGAAGAGAGTCCAGCAAAACCTCACTGAATACCAAAGTTTTTTAAAATATTATGCTAGTGAAGCACATTTTACCCAAGAACTTGCTGCACCAACTTGTGCTCTTCCCTCACACTTCCCCTTTTCCACTGAGAACCACATCACCCTTTTCCACTGAGAACATTTACACAGATGTGTTCTGTAAGTCTGGGTCCATCTCCTCCTTCAAGCCATGTGTTGCTGAGGCTCTCAGGGACTTTATTTTTTAATGTTGATCCAAAGAAGTAGTTGGGAACAGCATTCAAGTAAAAACCTTGGCCAAGGGAAATGAAGACCTATTTTAGTGGATCTTTAAACCAGAGGGTTTTTTCCCTTGCAAGCATGACACAGTGAACTGAGCATGTTGTAAACTCTTGATCATAAATATTAAGGTTACTTTTAGAGCCTTATTTTCTAGAGGAACTCATATCTAACACATTGTGCTCCAACATGGGATTAAGTATTACACCAATTTTACACCACTCATGTGGTTGCACTTAAATTCTTTTTTTTTTTTTTCTTTTATGAGCTTCAAATGGTTTAACTTGTTTCCCCTTCTTCCCTTTGGCATTTTTCAAGTTGCTTTCAATATCTCAGCATTTTTTTCAGTTAAAAATGAATCAACCAGAAGAATGGCTTGAACAAATTGGTTGGTTCAGCCACTCTCAAAAAGAGGATTTTTTTTTTTTTTTTCATATGGCTTCACTTAGAAGGAAGGAGAACTTTGCAGCAGAGCACTGTGGGGTCTGGTATCAAGCACGAGGAAACCGTGGCCCTGGCCTATCTGGCTGCTCCTGCACAAAGGCCAATTTTCTTTGCTGCTCCCTGAGGAAAAGGTTTCTGGTTCATGGGCAGCAGTCAGATGCTGCGATGCTTGCTCAGCTGATACTCATCAGGTATTCAAGTCAGGCTGCGGCTCCGAGACCGCAGATCTGAGATTAAACAGTTTTGGGTCACAACACTTTGCGTGAACCTTTTTGGCTTCGGATTCCAACAGACCCAAAGATTCAAAGCAAATACCAGATGCAGATTGGAAACATGCAGCACCTACAGTCTGCAGAAGTTTTCCAAATAAAACAAACAACAAAAAAAAGGTAATATCTAGATTCATTTCAAATTTGGCCCAAGTGCCCCAAAAGCTCTCTGAAATCCTGGGCTACGTTTTGCATTAGCAAAAACCACCCAGAAAGCAACCTTTAGTTATTAGCTGGGGAGAGCTCCTCGCAGCTCCATACGTGATCCAATTGCTTTCAAGGTACAAAAGAAGCAAGAAATTGTTTTCCTCCTTATACCTTCAAAAACATCTTCCTCACAGTGCACTGGGGAGCTGTGCTCAACCTCAGGGAACAACACATCCGCTCCAGGAGCCAAACTGGAATATTGCTGTTACTATCGGGATAATAAAGGGCAGTAGTTAAAATACGTTTTGACTAACGCACCTCAGGACCTCAGCACTAAAGGTTTACAGCCTCAAACTCTTATTTACCTAGAGCTAAGCTAAAATGGGGCATACCCCCAAAATGAGGGATATCCAGGAGGGGATGGGGTGCAGTTAAAATTAAAAACACGATGCAGAGAAAATCCAAGCCCCAAATTAACATTCAGCAGCACTCATAAAACCTGCACACAAGGTGTAGTAGCTTGAGATGATACAATATTTCAAGACCAGGGAGAAATTTAAGGTGTTTAAGTGTTTTTTTGCCTGTAGCCAGAGAAGTTCCCTCTTACCCTGAGTGGTTGCTTGTTGCAAAAGAAATAAAAATAAAATTCAAGCTCATTCAAAGTGTGAAATGATACATGCACACCCCCTGAAACCAAAGCTCTGATTATCCTCCATTTAAAACAACCAAGATGGTGCCTCTCGCTCCATACTCTGGATTCCCCACCACCAGCCCTAAATAATTTTTTTCTTTTTTTCCCACACCCAGAGACAGTTTCTTCAAACAGTCAAGTGCACACAGCTCTTTTGTTTAGTCATCAGGGCACAAAGATAAACTGAATCTGAGATATAAATTAAGAAGTGACTGGAATAAAGCCACAACTGCACTTACATCAAACATGGGATTTTTCTTCTCCTGTTATGGCTGGTCTTACTCAGGCCATTCCCAGATAATACACTGGCACAGCTGCAGTGCAGGGCAGGAGCAGATGTTTTCAGCATACCCTTCTCTATTTTTAAAACAAGAGGATGCATATTTTGGCAGCTGTAGGGGCTGCTATATGCAAGGTAAAAAAAGTTTTCATGGCAGATTTCAGTTTTCCACATCTGCACTGAGACAGCTGCTTCAAGTCCTGGACAGAGATGGGAACTTTGAACATCTTTCAGAAAGTGTCTATGCACAAACACGCACACATATTTGGTTTCATGTTTCTTTGTGAGAACAGTGACCAGCTCTGTTTATTGTCCCCATATGCTCCTACACACTTAAAACACTTAGAAAGACTTTAAAAAACATTCAGGTCACAATCTCTTTGTTTCAGAGACTTACCGGTTAGGCAAGTCAGACATAGATGTACCAACGTGAATCTGAAAACCAAATGCAGACTCATTTTCTTCTATGGATACAAGCTAGAAAAATCCATGTAGTGATGGAGCTGGGGAACAGAAATGATGCCAAACTCACAGTGCATTGGACTGAAATTCATGATCCTTATATTATCTTCAGCACTAGGTGACTGAAAGCAGCGCTGCCCAGAACAGATGAGTAAACAGACACCCTCAAGGTCATTTTCCTGTTCAAATTTCTAACACAAAGTCACCTCTGGGAAGAATCAAGAAGTCACCAGATTCATACAGCAGATGAAGATGATAATTGCTCTGCTTGAATCACTAAATCTGCCTGATGAAACACCAACCTGTTTGCCAACACAAGGAACAGATGCACATCTCAGAAGCACCCTAGAGCATGAGGTGGTTGAGTATTTCTTGCAGAAATAAGACAATTTTCTTTTTTCCTAAGAACTGCAAGACACTTCTGAAAGGTAAGGAAGATAAGGAAGCACTTATTTCTTCCTTCAGCTTTCAGTTGCAATCTCACATTTAAACAAGTTTGACATGTTGGATTACAAAATCTCTTGTGAAACATTCAGATCTGACACAAAGTACTTGGGTTTTGATGAATTGCATCTTTGGAGCACGGAAGTACTCAAACCTAATGCGTCTTATCTGCAATCAGAATTAGCCATTCCAGAGCCAAGATCCCACAGAGGAAAAAAAAATAAAATACTCTTTGTCATTCTCAATATGTGAAAAATGAGAAGAGAAACCAGCAAGTCAAGACTTTGAGAGCAGTTGAATAGTGTGGTTTCTCAGATATCTAGAGAAGATCCCAGTAACTATAGAGTGCATATATTGGACTAGAGAAGTGCATATATTGGAGACCTTAAGCAAAAAATCACATCCTCTCTGTTTAAATGTTATTCTCACACTTGCAGATATAGTCTGTGGATAATGCCCCTTCTGGCAGGATTTTCCACCCTCATTGTTTCCCAGTTTCCTCTGAAGGGGAGCACAAGCTGCCATGTGCAAACCATAAAGCATCCAAGAATGGGGCCAAGCATATCCTAGAACACGCCCACAACCATCACAGCAATATCACCAACAGAATTTGCTTCCATGTTACAAATCATATTCAACATAAAAATCAAAGTTTTCCTGTTTCCAGACTCATCCAACAACTGCATTTACATGTGACTATTTCAGCATCTCTAAAGAACCTGTTAAATTCTTCCTCCTGTGGTCTTCAAAAAGAAACATTTTTCTCCTGTGTAACCCTCTCTCCACCCCAAATCTCCTGCATGCAGAAGGCATTTCCTCCACCTTTGTTAGAACTATCTTGTTTTCTACACCTTATTCCACAAGCATCATCATATCTCTATAAAGAGAGAAGATCAGGAATAGCCTGTCAAGCAAATACGAAGTCAGCTTCTGGAGCTGTTTCTACTTCCATTATCTGCAGTAACCCTTGGCCAGGGCTACATGATGCCATATGCTTCAAAAGACAGGGGAAAAGCACATCTTAGTGAAACAGAACCCAAGCAAAATGCAAACAGCAAAATCCCCTCCATGAGGATGAAGCCTTGTAAAAGCTCTGCAAAACAAAACTAAAAAAATCACATCATTTTATCACAATGATAGCAGTGTCATACAAATAAACAGTTGCAAGTTAGAAATACTAACAAGGTCGTCTGTTTCAAAATAATTTTACCCAATATAAAACATCCAGTGAAACTCCCACACTGTCTTCAACAGGGTTAAGTGACACAAGATAGACACAGGTGATCCTTCTCCTAGACATTCAAAATTAAATTGATGTGTGAATTCACTCTGCCTTGAATTATCCAATGAGCAGTTAATCTAAGAATCAGACTCATTTAGGTTGGAAAAGACCTCTAAGATCATTAAATCCAACTATTAACCCAGCACTGTTAAGTCACTAAACCACGTCCCCTAAACGCCACAAAAAGAAAGCAGACCATCTGCATGCAGAGAGTTGTTGAACCAAGTGGGAAAAAAAAAAAACAAGACCAAATAAAATCTTCTCTCTTTTAAGTAGAAAAAAATTCCATAACAATGCAAACTTGTAAATACAACATAGACACGCCTCAAATGTCCTCATTTTTAGTTTCTATTAAAATAAGCATTATTTAGAACAAGCATGTAAATCCCAGTTTTGCCCTCAGATGAATAAGGCTGGAATCACCCTGAGATTTCTCTGGGTACAGCTACGGCTGTCGCTATCGTGGGAGAGGACACGACATTTCTTTGCCTACGGGTTTTTCTTCTCCCTTCTGCTAACACGTTTGCAATAAATCTTACAGGAACTTAAGCTCCAGCTGTACATTTAGAGCACAACTCAAATTCTTTGGAAATTATAACCTTTTGTGAAAGGGCAAGTGCATAATCATATATTTGAGGGATTCAGTCTCTGCCTAACAGTATGGGATACTGCCTTTTTCATAACCAGAAAAGTTCTCTTCTTTGCAGAATTTCCAGGCAGGGAAAGCCTGGAGAGCAGCTGATGAAGAGCATGGCAAAAGTAGAAGAAAAAGACTGAGGGAAAAAAAAAACCAAAATAAATCAAAATCCAGAAAGAGTCTTCAAGTGTGATAAAATATCACTACACATCTTGTTGGACCAGCCTTGCAAGGAGGTACCTTCCTGCTTGAGATACCTCCTGGAGGACTGGAGGTGAGAAGTGGACTCTCAGGCTTGTGGAAGCTTCCCATGTCAGGGCTGAAATGATAATGGAAAAAAATGACAAATGAAGTGATTCCAGTCCCAGAGCAGCAGAAACAATACACTTTGTTCTCACAAATTGGGACCAGGTAGGTTGGCACAAGGTCTTTGGCAAAGAAACAATTTAGCCTCAAATTTGAGACCACAGCAATAGTATTAGATCACTTACTCAAGTTGTGAGCAGCTGTTTGGCTTTTATTTCACACAAAAGCTTATACTGTAAAAGGAATTCCTGGCCCACATTCAGATGCTATATTTGCTCATAAGCAGTGTTTCTCATTTGAGTCCTGATAATACAATGAAATCAGTGATGAAGAATTTTTACAGAAGAGATGCAGAGGGAAGAAAGAAGTATTTCTTTAAAAATACTTTGGTCTTGTTGTTTGTCACAATGAGCTTCTTCTTATTTTAACTGAGCATATAATTAAAGGTACAAGTGTCTTCTCTCCCCGCTGACCTTGGGCAAACACCAGACTGACTGTGTGTAAACAGTTTGCTTTCCCACCCATCAGAGATCCTTCCAACAAAGGAATACATGAAGTCTAATGAAAAATACAGTTTCCATTCTATAGGCAGAACCAGCATATGCTACAGCAATATTCACTCCCTAGACAAAATACGGTGTTTCCTGTAGCAAGTGCGAATGATCAAAACAATATAATCCCTTTTACTGCCGTGTACCTGACCTACATTGCACAGCTTCCAGCAGAAATAAGCTGAGGCAGTCACAGTTAAAATTGCCAGATGAGGCCTAAATGGCCACACTTATAAGCTTTAATAAATAAAAGCAATTAATGGCTAACTTAAGAGAGCATTTGTGTCTCCATTTAAAGAATTAGGCTTCCAGCCATAATGCTAATCCATGTCAAGTCTGAATTCAATTAACAAGCAGGGACACGATGGCTAATACAAAGGAACTCATTAGAAAAACCAGAAAGAATAAAATCAAAGTGCACTTTCAGGCTGGGTACAGGCAATAGTTGCATAAGCCTCTGGGCAGCCCCATGAAATATAAAAGTATGCAAGAATTTAATTACAGCTTCCATCAGAAGGCAAGACAACTCCAATCTAAGATACCTGGCCACCTATGAAACCTTCCCTTTGGCCATGCCCAGCCCTACATGACCAGGCTGCAGAGATCAGAGTCAGGGTGAAGGAGCGCTCGCTCCAGGCTGGGACTGTGGATGCTAAAGGATATGGTTAGCAATGAGACCGAGTATAAAACAGCTGTAGGAAAACCAGAATTAAAAAAAAAAAAAAAAAGGAGTATCAGAACATATAAAAACAGAGTTAAGATACCAGAGAGCCTGCTGACACTTCTCTGGCACATGCCATGCCTCTGGGATGGTTGGCTGGAGGTGGGGAACAGGTGCAATTAGTGAAATGGGATGAGCCAACACTCACAATTTTGCAAAGGCAGCTCTGTTATAGACCCTTTCTGCCGTGTTCAGGGCCTGCTCTGGCCCAGAATTCAGTGGCAATTGTTGTTTCTATTGAAGTGCAAAGAGGAGATGATTTATTGCTCACACATCTGGGAAATGTTTCAGTAACAAGTTCATTTTAGACCAAACTCCTCTGGGCCAATGTCTTGCACCACAAGTTGCTTCCGAGCACGCGCCTCAGCCGATGCCTTTCCGAGACACAGGTACAGCGTGGAGCTCTGCAAGTGCACGTTAAACCCACAGATGACCAAAAGGAGCACTGTAATTTGGTTAATCAGGTAATTTGCCTACTCAGTGCATCTTATTTGATGACCAGTCTGGTTTATCTGAGCTCACCAGTCTGGCAAACAGCTCAAAAAGCCGTAATGAAGTGACTGACTTTGCTCAGCTGCTTCTTCCAGATGCTTAATTCATTACCAATTACCCAAATGCATCTCTCAGAGGTACTTAGACTATTTTCAGCTCCAGACTTTCAGTTGTCTATAAAGCAATAGGTCTATAAATCTTTTTACAAAACAGCTAAACCTCTTCTTTCCCATTTTAAAGTTAAAAAGCAGGATCAATAGGACAAAAAGGCAGTAGTGTGGGAGGTGTACAGCATTTTTCTTTTTTAATAGCTAAAAGCACCTTGAAGACCAAATGGAAAATTTAAATTATTTCTGACAATCCCAAGGTGCAAAATTTTACCTGCAGATAACTTGAATTCTGTCATCTGTGTTTTTCAGAGATCAGCTAAACAAATGCTGGATCACCAATTTAACTTACCAAATGATATCCAGGAAAGGTTCAAAGGTTTAGCAAAGATGAAATATTGTTGCTCTTTAAACACTGAGATGAGATGAAAAGAAAGAGGCAATTATTCTGAGCAAAGCTATCCAATATGTTACTAAGTTTGGATATGACCATCAGTTTCCACTTGTATTTTAAAGAATCCAAGTTTGAGAAAAACAGTGCAAAACATGGTGAAAGCAGGAAACCAAGCCAGAAAAATATGAAAGGGAAAGACAAGAAGCATCTGACTTTTTTTTGGTTTGGTGTTAAGGACAAGTGCAGTGGTGGGATCATACAGACCCAGGAGAGACAGCACAACCTGGCACAGTAAGGGACAAAACAGAATCAATGAGCAGGATTTCACTTCCCAAATAAGTCAGTTTGAGACTTGATTGAAGCATTTTATTACGTTATGAACCTTTTTTTCCATACACCACTCTTTTCCTACTCATGTGCTCTAGGTGCTATACAAAGACTTTTGCCAACTCTCCAAGCCTACCTTTTTCGAGTAAGACAATAAGAAATGGCAGCTTTCTCCTCAAAGTGAAGCAGCAGGATTGGCCTTCATCTTACATTGATTAATATATGATGCCTATTGCTGGATCTTTCCAAGATTTTAACTAAAATCAGACCTGGATTTTAAATGCAACACAATAAGTCAAATCCTGCTTTCAATTTTGCTTGCAGGATTCCAGGATACACTTTTACACTATTGATATCCTGGATGTAATTTCACCTGAGGATCTAAAACTATTTCAAGAAGAAACCTTGAGAGTCTTACATGAATATAGATATATTGCCACTGAGTTCTGAAATGGAGTTAAATGAAGCCTTTGAAAGGGCAGTTAACCACATATTGAAGTGTAGCAGATGGAAATTAACACTGAAAGCAGAAAAAAAGGGAAAAGCACACTGGTAGGGGTCACAGGATTACAGAGTTTTCAAACCACTTCTTCAGATGGTGTTTTTTTCTCCCAACAGATGAAAGTTTTCTAGGACATCTGGCTCACTCCTCGAAGAATTGTGTTGGTGTAATTTGATTATTCATCAATATTCATAATCAGCCTTTCAGCATTTACTGTATCCAGAGCTGAATAATGCAGAGCCCATTTGTGTTGCAGGCCAGGACTTTGAGGGATTTAGGGAGTAGTGAGCAATGAAGTTCAGTCTGAAGCTGAAACCAAATCTCAACATTTCCACACAGTGCAGGCTTCAGAAAACATTCCAAAAATTCTCACCCTAAGAAGAGAAATACCTATAGATCCAACAGGGTTTTATAGAAACGAAATATGGTTCTGTAGAACTAAGGTAAGAACTTAAAATAACAAAAAATGGCATTTCCCATTTCCCCTCCCCAACTCCCAAATTGTTAAAAAGTCTCAGAATCCATTCTGGGTTTGGATTTTCCAGATAATCAGAAAGACCAGAAAGCCAGAGTAAATTCCCAAAGTACATTTTGCTTTGCAACCACGTGTCCACTTTATCTTAGTGCTACTCCCAGTCAGCTCCATCCAGAGCTGTACATCCCCTGCAAACCCTACCCGCAGCAGCAGCCTGTGGAGCAGGTATTTCACACCACACAGCCTTTGGAAAAAAACGACCCTAAATTAACCTGATGCAGAGCAATGACATCTGAACTGATGAACAAGAAATACTCAGCAGGGAACTCCTGGGGAGTGCTATGTCCCCAGGAAGCATCTCCTGCCACAAAAGAACCTCATGGGATTCTCAGCTTGTGTTGCTCATCACTGCTACACACATGGGAGTGGTTGCACAGACCCATAGCCAGGAAGCCCACTGAAACCATGGCTATAATTTGTCCTAAACCAGGCTTTTGTTGGGGAGGGAGATGTTCCCTTACCCCAAGGCAGAGGTGCAATAACCCAAGTTTCCCGGGTGAAAGCAAGCTATGAAGAATGACATCTGGTTTCTGCACAACTTGGCCGTCAAACCTCTCTCTTGCTGATGTTTCTGTTTCTTATCTTCTTGCTTGCGTTTGGAGCTCAAACAAGTTCCAGCTGAGTGAAGGAGCTGGCTGCTGCAGGGGGTCAGCCCCGATGGCCCCTCTGCACCCCAGGTCCCAGGCAGGGAACTCGCCAGGGCATCTTCCCCATGGCCAGTCCAGTGCTGGGCACCATCCAGTGTGGCACAAGCTTCCCCTAAGCCCTGGCATTGCTTCATCTCTATTTTCCTCATAAGTGACCCATAGTCTTCCTCTTAGAGATTAAAAAAAAAAAATCTTACTATCAGTCACAACTCTGCCACTTCTCTCCTTTTCCCAGCTCTCTCTAAAGCCCTCCTGCTGCTGACAAAGATTATTTCCCACCTTCATTTTCTTCTGGCACTGTTGAATTATATGTGTTTACATTTGCTACAGTACCATAAAGCAGAGTAAATTTTGCAAACACTCTGCCTGAATCCATATAATAATAAATCAGATCCTCCAAGAAACTATGTGTCACTTGTATAAAATTGGAATGTTTAAAAAAGCCCCCAGATTATTGCAGCTGCTTCCCCCCTCCCTCCAGCAACTCCTCAGCCACCTCTGAAAGCTGTTATTGCTCTGACTGACAGGGGGACATCAACAACCCAACACAAGCTGACTGATTGACAAGCCCCTTTCCTTTTAAAACTGATTTTGCCTGGTAAACCATCTAAAACATGTCAAACAGTTCAACTGTTCCCTGTGAAACTACTGCCAACTCCGTTCCCTCTGGAGAAGGCAATTATCTTATTTATAGGGGTTGGGGAACAAATGCTGAATTTCTTTTCCATAATCATTTATTAATTGTTCTCATATTGAAAAATTTACTTTGGTAAAATAAATAAGATCCAGCCCTTGCTCATATTGCTGCAAGAAAAATTAATTTTGCCGAAGTAGGGCAGCCCAGGGCAGGAGCCAGCTCTCACTTATCCTTGAACTGAATGGGAAACTGCAGAAAGCAGTTGGAAGAAAGTACCTTTACAACAGGAAAAAAAAGAAAAAAGAAAAAAAAAAAGAAAAGAAAAGAAAAGAAAAATAGAGTCCCAGATTACAGATATTCAGCACAGTTCACTCTAAGCATTTATTGTGCTTTTACTGTTACAGCAACCAGGAGACTTTTATCAGCTTTGCAGAAGGCAGGCATACAAGGCTCCTGTTCCAAAGACACTACTATTGGATATACCTACATGACAACAAAATTTAGTTCCAATAGGAAATGGATGGTATAAAGAAAAGGATAAACAACAACTTGAGTATGACCATAAATTTCCCATGGTCACTTAACTCCAGCAGGAATGACTCACTCGGATCATATTGTACCATTTTACAACGAAGAAGGAGAATTCACTCCATTGTTTAGATGCCACCTCTTTTTTTAGTTCTCAAATCATGAAAAGGTGCCTTTGAAATTTCAGGGGTATGAGTTTTGCCTGTGAAAACTGAGTTTGATGCTGATGGGAAGGGTGATTTTATGCCTTCACAAAAAAGAAATATTTTAAGCTACAACAGGAAATTGCAACCAACTAAAGTAAACTAGACACTTGACAATCACTAGAAAATATTTACACTAATATAACTATAACTGCTCAAAGGAAACAAACAAATGCCAGAAACACAACTTAAGTTGATGGAATGAGAAATAAACACAAGAATAATGGATGGGTTCAGCCCAAAACCTTCGTGCACATATGCGGAGCAGTTCCTTCTCCTCCAGTGCTACTCCTGCTTCCACATCTCCCTAGTCCTACCCAACAGACTCCACTACAGACGTGCCCTGGGATGTGTGAGTGCCTTCATTTAAGCCATTGTAAATCTCAAAGTTTGGCCCCAAGTTTCCCCACAGGAAGTTCACATTAGATAGTAAGAAGAATTTCTTCACTGAAAGGGTGGTCAGGCATTGAAAAAGCTGCCAGGGGAAGCAGTGGAAGTGCCATCCTTAGAAGTGTTGAAAAGGTGTGTGAATGTGGCACATGGGAACATGGTTTAATGCTGGGTTAATGGTTGGACTCAATCTCAGAGGTCATTCCTAACCATAACAATTCTATGATTCTATGACTCTAAAGCATTTGCTCATTTGAGGAGGTGATGATGAGCCCAGGAGAGAGAAGCAGCTGATGGGGACACTATAGGAGCTTGGCTCCCCTGAAAAATATGTGCTGGTTTAACTTGGCCCAGTTTTTTCTAGTGGAGGGGAGAGGGAGGCCACAAAGATGGCTCCTCTGTGAAGCTTCTCAAAGCCTTCGCCATGTCCAGCTCTGAGGTGATGGACATGCTGCTGGCCAAGCCTGGGCCAATTAGAGATGTTGGTTACGCCTCTGTGAAAAACATATTTAAGAAGAAATCAAAACAATGGCTGCACGCACTTTTCCTTAGCCAGAGGAGGAGGAATAGGTGAGAGTATGTGAGGGAAAACAACATGGAGAGACCAAGG
>VZRN01000753.1:1764460-1776658 GCA_013397935.1 Dasyornis broadbenti | reverse complement strand
GTGGGTGCCTCAGAGAGAGAGATAGAGAGAGAGCGAGAGCGGCCCAGCCTTGGAAGTCTGTACCCCGTGGAAGAGGGACCCCACGCTGCAGCAGTTTTGGGGAGACTGTTTGCCCGTGAGGACTCCATCGCACTGCAGCAGTGTCAGGTGGCCTGCCAATGGTGACACCCTAAGCTACGCAGAGGAAAAGAGCCTCTCCCCCAGGCAGGGGAAGAAGATCTGGGTGATGAACTGACCTACCCCCTGCCCCCTGCCTTGTTCCCTTGTGGAGCTGCTGGGAAAGAGGGAGGGGGGTGAGCAGAGAAACAGTGGCTTTGAAGGGTTTATTTTACTTCTCATTTACTCCTCTGACTCTTTTAGCAATAAAATCACTTTTTGCAACTCTTTAAGTTAGGCCTGTTTGCCCATTTGAGTGCGTCTTCTCCCGGGTTTCCTTAGCTCAACTCATAAACTCTGGGTGTGGGTGTGTAAGTTTGTGGGTACCTGGCATTTGGCCAGGGTCAAACCACAACAAATACTATGGTCATTATAAACATTTCTATGTCCATACCATTCTCAGTTTTGAGCAACTGCAAACCCAGTGCTGCTTTATCATGCCCATGTGGTTGCACTTATGGTGCTGGGAATCACAGAATGGGTCAGGTCAGAAGGGATGTCAGAGGGTCACCTGGTCCAATCTCCCTGCCCAAGCAGGGTGATCCCAGAGCACATGGCACAGGACCATGTTCAGACCATTTTTGAATATCCCCAGCGAGTGAGACTCCGCACAACTCTGGACAACCTATTCCAGTGCTCACCTCATGTTCAGGTGGCCCTTCCTGTGCATCAGTTTCTGCTCCCTGCCTCTCATTCTGTTTCTTAGCACCACCAATAATAGCCTAGGCTCCATCCTTTTGACACTCTCATTTCAGATACTTATATACATTTATGCTTATATACATTGAAATCATGCATTTTATGGGGCCTGCAGCTCACGGTACCCCTGAACCAACTTGCACAAATCCAGAGGGCTTCATTTACTCCTGAAAAAACAAACCTGAACCTGTTTTAATGGAAGTTTTAAGCAGAACCATTCCGACAACCTGAGAAATGGCTGAGAGACAGTTTATTCCTGAAGTGCTGTTGCACCACGGCAGCAGCTCCTGCCCAGAGCTAAGGAGGTAATAGACACTTGTGCTGAGTGCGGCACAGAACAGCATTGTCTCTGGTTTTAGCTCTTGTTGACAGTGGATGAAATCCAGATTTGGAGCTGTGCATCCAGAAATTGCAATTTGCATTTGGAGCCTGGGCAATAGCAGCCTGCATTTGGGTGAAAACCCTGCTAGTGGAACGTATGGCAGCGTGGCAGAGGGGACATGAGCACCGAGCCACCGGTCTGGGCTTATCCCACATCCCGGCACAGAGCCTCCTGGCACAGTTCGGCCAGGAATCCGCACATACCCGAACGCGAGGCCAAGGCAGGCTTTGTTTTGCCTGTGGGAGCTTCATACCACAAACTGCTTAATTTCACTCTGTGTTTTTGGTCTGCTGTCTTGTTCTGGAAGCTTTGTAGAAGCTGTTGTGGCTCAGATATGCACTTTGCAAAACAGAGGAATTTCCACCTTGTCCAGTGCAAGGCAGAGCCCTTTCAGCAAGTCCCTTGGACATCGTGGCCATGTGCACAGAGCAAGAGCCAGCAGAAGAAATTAATTCAGCACATAAGGAACAAAGGATATCAGGACTGCCAAGAGAAATATTAACTGTTTTCAAATGTAAGCCTGTTTGACATTGGTTTAACCATATTAATTTGCATACAATGCACATCTTGCACAAAATTGAGTGAGCTAATGACAAAGTGGGTAATTTCACATAGCAAACAATGTCAGGGCACAAAAGTTAGCTTTTCATCATAAGGCTTCAGGTATTTGAATCCCTACAAAGCAAATAAAACAGGATCAAACAAGCCTAGAGCACTCTCTCTTCCCAGCTAATCCCAGATAGGAACCTGTGCTGAGCACAAGTAGCAGTTCTGTCATCCATCCCTTCCCACTCCACCAGCTCAAAATTCCTGAAAACACCATAGCCCATTTGAAAACGTCCAGTATGAAAGATGCTTGACATATTTTCATCTGCATCCTCATTCACAGCAGCCCCAGACTCGCCGTCATGCCACACTAATCCCCAGTTCAGCCATTCCTAACCTCTGCCTTTGACGCTTACCCCAACCCTGACCCACTGAGCAGCGTGATTTAATCTTCCCCTGAAATGTTTCCAAGCCAGATTCAAACTGCCAAGAAAAAGTCCACATTCCTCAATTTCTATCACCCTTGGCTATATGCTTTGTTGGCTGAATTATCTTAACAGAAACATGTAAGTACTTGAAGGTGAGCGCAGGTTTATCCCCACCTCTGGAGAGAAACCTGCCTTGCCCTACAGCCATCCCACCCCGGGGAGCCCCTTTTCCTCCTGGTGCACTGGAGATTTGCAGGTTAATCTCACCAAACCAGCCCTTTTCAACCTGACAGCACAGACCATTCAAAACAGCTTTTCTGCATAAAAACAAAGACCTGTTTCTAGACATGATCCACCACTTCCATACAGGTCACTAGAAGTTTGCTCTACATTTTTCTAGAAAGAAGATTCTTTTTTTTTTCTGCCCAGCTGGACTTTGGACACACTGAGTATCCCAGTACAAGCCTAGAAAAACTTTTTTGTAGCTCAAGTCCCAATGGCTCCTCATTTTGACCAAACATTGGTAACACTCCTCTGTGTCTCTCCTCCTTCCAATTCCTTGGACAAAGATGTTGTAGGGAAAGAGCCCAACTCTTTTTGCCAAGGGGTGCACAGATTCCTTCCGTGCTTCCTAACACAGATGGTTTCCAAGAAAAAGTCACGTACAAACAACATCTGCAAAACTACTATAGGATTTAGACCTCCACAGCATCCTAAACAGCTGTCTGCCATAGAATAAACAAATATTTTTCTTGTTTTATGTCTAGCAGCACATTTTATCCAAGAGATATATGTAGTGGCGACCTCCGGGAGGAAGGAGTGGTGTTGGGCAAGATGGAGAGAGAACTGGGATGATGTCCTACTGAAAAAAAGCAGTAGCTCCTCTGTGCCTCAAATTGTGCTTTTGGCTCTAAATAAAACTCACCTTTTTAAAGGTGGACAAGACTAGTTATTAATTTAAAAACAAACCCTGATGATCATCACACAGATTTAAAGTACTGAGGCGGGGCATTGGGGCTACCTGGTCAAGAAAGATGTCCTTTCCAAATACTGTCTTTAAAATTTCATTCCCTCCAAAATAAAACGACTGTTTTTTAATTCAAACATCCCAACCCTCCATATAAAGATGCCAGCTTCATTAACTTGAGGGGCACAGGTCACTGCAGCTATGGATTGCCCATCTCAACAGGAATTTCTTCATGCCCTGGACAAAGGGTTCATACCAAAAGAACTGGCAACATCTCCATTAAAATGGAATGTTCTCCTTCCTTTTTTTGTGCCACACGCAATCTCTCCCACTAAGTCTCAAATTGTTTTTTAATCTAGTTATTAAATTAAGTGTCTTTTTTATCTTAGAAAAAAGTTTTATTTGTTTATTTGTTTATGATTTCTTTTAGAGTCAATGTAAGAGGTCAAATAAATTCCAGATGACATCCAGATTCTTCTGCATTTGAATTTTTTTTTGTCTTTTCTTTTGAAATTCATGGAAAAGAACATGTAAAGATCACAGGAAAATACAATGATCTTTAAATCGCTAGATTTTCATCTTCTGCTTGCAACAGCAGCACTGTCATGGCAGGATCCGTGCTACATAATACCAGCTTATGTGAGATTTAATACTGGCTTTATCTTTATTTTTCAATGCCTCACAATACTCACTAGCTCTTACTATACCATGGGCTGAAAATCATATGGTAATAGGAATTGTATCAGTCATATCCGAAGGTTTTTCCTGTTTAGCAGTTGTGGCCATGAGGTTAAAAACTGGGGGCACAGAGAAGCTGGCACCAATGGCAATCCCAAGGAGCACGTTATATTGCTTATACCCTTAACGCTCACACTTCGTAATTTTAAACCTCTAAGCAAGTCCACAGAAGTGCTGCACACGTTTTTTTTTTTGCTTGATTTCCTGACAATAACCACAGTTCAAATTAACCAACACAACTGCCAGAAGAGATAATAGATGGCATCTTAAGGCCGGTAAAGTTTAGCCCATGATGATCTTTAACCTAAACCATCTGGCAGTACAGGAGCATGGAGGACACACTCCCTGCCAGGTCTACTTGACCAGGAAGGTCTTTGCTCTATGGCCAACTGACTTTTAAGATTGCACCATGCATTTGAATGCAACAAGACTGAAGCTCAGGATCAAATGCTGGAGGCTTGGAAATAAAATATTAATTAAAAAAAAATTGCCTACTCTGTTGCTCTGTCTGTGAACAGACTACAAAGGCTTTTCGTTGGTCAGAACTGCTGGTTTCCCAGCATTCACAAATTCTGGCCTCAACTGTAGCAACTTCAAAGGCAATAGATATGGCTCAGAGAGAAAACAAAATTGGAAAGGAAAACGATGCTGGCATTTCAGCAAAATACTGGTCACTTAGTGAGAAATCCTTGGGATCTCTGAATTAATTTTAGTTTGCTTGAAATTTATCTCCCTGCATCTTTTTGATGCACCCCATTTTCTGCTGTGAATCTCTCCACATGATAGCTCTGTCTCCACAATCCCTGAAAATCAAAAAAACAAATCAAACTGCCTTTTCCCAGTCATGCAAAGTATAAGCCAAATAACTTGAATTCCAAGCTTTCATTTTAAGCAGAGAGTTGTCATAAAATTATCACTAGCTCAAACCATGTATCAGTTCCAGGACTCCTTCCAGGGCAAGGACACAGGTAGGTATTGGGAATATTGAAATCAGAGTCCCAGGGAGGCTTTGGCAGAGCAGCAGCTCTCAGCCCTGTAGGGCTACACACAAGGCTCAGCTCCACCTTCCCTGTGCAAATGCGGGTTCAGCTGAAAGGGGGCTTGGCTACAGAGTTGGTTTTCTGCCAATCTTACTGCACTCTCTGTTAAGGAAAATTTGAACTGAGTTTCCTTCCCAATTTGTGTTTGTTTTTTCATCTCTTTAAGAGCAACTATTGCAACAGCACACCACAATCAACACAGGAGCTTCAGATTAATCTTTTTGTAAAGCTTCTGTATGAACAGGCAAGCAAAAGTACACATTTTGGATGATTTGCAGTTTTTCTCTTTACTCTAATGAAGTTTGAAACTGATTACAGGCATGCCCATGTCCTAAACTAGGGACATAACCAAGGTGCTAAGCTGGTACCTTCCAAGTTTTTTGCATGTTTAATAGTCCTAGGCTGATAAAGTCAACACCATAAGATTGAAGATGAATGTTCAGATCACACAGGCATCTATTTGCTGTCTCCTCAAGGAATGAGTGTCAGCAACCTGAGATACTCCCGCCTGGGTTGTACAAACCACAGCCAAACCCTCTCCCATGCGCCTTGGGTGTTCTGGTTCCATGCAGCTGGGTGGGAGAACAGATGATGCCTTGGGGCATGGCCCAGGAAAGGGAAGGGAAGAATACTGGAAGCTATCACAAACACAGTTTGAGGATGTAGCTCTTAAAGTCTGCCAGATTCCTCCACAATTGCATGCAGCAGGTAAAGCTGATGGAGTCAAATAACGGCAAAGATTAATTTCCTGCTCTGTGGTGGAGATGGTGCTGACTGGCCAGGTTTAGGGAAACAATGAGCACGTCAGCTAGATCATAAAGTGGTTTAAATGCTAGAAAAATTATCTGTTGGCTGGCAGGGCTTAATGCACAACAAGCTGTCTGCTGTGGACACAAATTAATCACACCCCCAAAATGGACAGCTCAAAGCCTTGCAGAATGTCTGCGTACACGCAGCCATAACGAAAAATTGAGATTTCATCAAACTGGATGAATGGCCTGGAGCACAAGGCATCATTCTTGAGTATTTCCCTGCTGAGCATTTTAAATAGGTAAATGGTATTTTCATTGCTGTTATGATGAAAGCCATTAACTTCAGCTTGCAGTTCCTAAAGAGGAGATTGATGGCAGGGAATCAAGGAGCACATGAGTTCAAATGAGACAAGATTAGGTGCCAAAGCCTGAATTTCAGCATCCCTCCTGACTTACATTTTATGACAGTTAAACCAGCAATAACCAATCAATTCTTTGTTTGACTTGGAGAATTACCATTTCAATTCTTTTCTCGTGTTGGGGCAGCTCTCTCTTCCAGTGCTGTGCAGTCACAACCACAAACTCTGCCTTGGAGTTACTCCAGAACATTCACCAAGACCATTATTCACCAAGACCTTGGATCATGGCATTTTTAATCTGCCTCTGAATATACTGTAGAGTGCAAAGATTAAATAAGTGTTTAATCACTGATACTTATAGAACTTGCTTTATTGTTAGCCACTCATATTTGATCACAGTAGAAAGCATTAAACTGTGCCAGATAAATATTTTGTGTAAAAAAATAAAGATATTTATAAATAACTTAACAGACTCAGTTTTCAAAGGTTAAATCTAACATTTAATATCAAATTCGTGGAATTTCCATACAGCTTTTCATGGGAAGAGATCAAAGAACATTTATACAATATTGTTATTCATATTTTACATATAGGGAATGCAACTCCTAAATATGAGATGTTTACTCAATAATAGCAGTTATGGCCAGCAATAATGTCAAGGTTTTTGATTTTCATTTCAAAAGACAACTCTCAACCTGGGGACCAGCTGGAATGATTGTTCACCCATCTACATGTTCTATTGCTGGGTAACTTTAATAATCACTTATTTAACTAATCTATTTCCTACCAACTAAATTCTGGGCACAAAAAACCCTGAAAGCAAGCAAATTGCTCCTTTGAAGTCAATTTTCTGCAACTACCTTTGCTTTTTATACTCTGATCTGATTGCTGAAAACTAAAGGCAACGATTTATGAAAAAAACCCAAAACTACACAGTGTTTTTATTTTTCACTCCTGTGTGTGAAATAACTCTGTATCTTTCTGCTGATTTGTCAGTGTCACGACACTGCTTCTGACACTCAAGGCATCCATAAAAGGCCAACATTGTTTTAGGTTGCACTTCCGTCACAGGAAAGACCACAACCATTGCCTTGTTCAAAGCATCAAGGCCCAGACAACCAGACAGAAAGTGGGGTTTTTCCCTGTGAATGTTTTGAACTTAAGAGCCAAGAATTCAGCACAAGCATTTGTATTGTCCTATCAAAACAGTATTAAAGTTGAAAGTGCTCTCAATTTTGTAAAAAATGTTTTTCCTCTTTTCTTTTAAAACAGAAAGTGTCCAAGGCAGACAATATCTTTATGAAGGCACCTTGCTCTTCACAATGTGGATGTGAAAGATCTCAGCAAATATCAACAATATTCCAGGAGAGATAGGAGGCACGAGTGACCGTGGTTCCACATCCTACCAGCAGAGATCCAGCCAAGTCTTTGTGCTGGATGATTTAGATTTGTTAGAGGAGGAAAGACCAGGGAAGATACGACGCATATCATATTTACCTATCACCATGGTCTTCCCTCCCCCAGACTAACCTAAGATACTTTACGGAGCCCTTTCCCAGATCTATCGAACACTGCTAGAAAAAGCAGTCTTCAGAGAGAAAACTGAATTTTCTCTTCCATTTACAGTACTGATTCTGAAGGAAATGTATCCATTTTGACTAAAAAAAATCCAAGCACCACATGGGCTGTTTAGAGCATTTTCATGAGATGACCACATTGAATTGATTTCTGGCATTAAGGCCCCAAAAGCTTGAGCAGCAACATGCTTCCACATTCCTTCCTCCCTAGTAACGAAGATGGACAGTGACAAACATCCATTCTGCATGAGGTACACATTTAAAAAAAAGAATTTATCTGGACTTAATCGAAACTTGCCTTCATACCAACATGAAGCGATGCCTTGAGAACAGGGCTCTTTACTATGAACATTTTTCTTTTTACCTTCAACTGATTATGGTTTCCTTGCTTTTCAAACACTAGCTTCAAGCCATATGTGTCTCCACATCAGTTTATCTGCTGCTTTCAACTTCTATCAGCCCCTGTTTTTACTCAAACAGGAAAGAATACAGAATGTTCTAGTTAAAGTCTATTTTTGAATATCATAAAGCTATGCAAGCCCATTTCCATTTTCTGGTGTCTCCAACAAACAGACTACCCAAGTTCATTAGGACGACAGATTCCTGGCAATCAAGTCATTTTTCATTGTGTCTATAAGAACTTATTCCATTAATCCTTTGGCTCACTCACAAATCCCCATGCTCAGCACCAAACAAAAGCACCCACATTCTATCATCAAGTCCACATTTTGGGCATTTTTTTTCCTCATGTGTTGCTGGGGATGGTGAGGTGAAGGAAGGAGTCAAGTAAGGGAAGACTTAAAATCAACCAAAGCAGGTCTTCAGTCTCACCTTCCTCTGTGCTCTGCCTCATCAATAACCTAGTAAGGGTTGGGGTTTTGTTTATTGGGCTTGGAGTTTTTATGGGAGTTTTTTTGGCTTGTCTTTTGAGTTGGTTTGAGGGGATTTTTTTTTTGGGAGAGGAGCAAGGGAGTAACACATATGCTTTTAAATTCACCCTGTTCTTTAACCACCCTTCTCAGAATCTATTTCAGAAAACAAAGCTGTAATCTGTTACTAAAAGATAAGGAAACATTTCTGGAGTCCTCTCAAACAGTTTATTCCATGATCTGCACTCCATAATTGCAGAACTGCACGTTTCCGTGCTATCAGCAGCCCTGCCTCTGCTACGGGTTTATTTGGAGTAGTTTGGGAAAGGCTCAGGGCAGGGGCACACACGAGCCAGACTCAGCACATGGCACCCACGATCCTTGGCAGCTCCTTCTGCTGAGCCAGGGGCAAAACAGGGCACAGCTTTTGGCTGAAGCTTGGAGGCACGAGAGTAATGCAAGTGACAACTGCTTAATATTAAACAGGGATAAATATGCTCATATTAACTGCAGTAAGAGGCATTAATGCGGACATGTGCTCACCATACAACCGAGCCTTCCAAAAGGGAGCAGTCCCTCTCGTTATGTCCACACCAGGCAGGAGCTGGAGCACTGACTGGGTCCTGGCTGGGCACTGAGAACGCTCTGAAGCTCCCACCATCTCAGACATCCTTGTTTGGGGATTTTCCATTCAACTGGATTTTGTAAACTCTGCTGTTCCTGAGGTTTTATACTTAAATTGTACTTAAAACTTGAAGTTCAAATACAGTGGACCATCTATCCTCAGGGAACACACCCTGTCCTTGTCTTTCTGCCCTGGACAGCAGCACAGCTATCCCTCCCTGCCAAACCCACCAGCCCAGCCCAACCTGCTCACTTTGCTGCAGACCAGCACGGTGGAGTCACCTCTTTCCTACTGCTTTAAGATAATGAATTCATTTCCAGCCACAAAGAGTACAAAATTCAATAAATGCACTTAGCTTCTAGTTCCTTTCGATACCCTCAGGCCCTGAAGAGAGACGTGAAGAGCTGGGCTGGGCTGCAAGGCTGAGCAGCTCCAAGGCTGTTTTGCTGTGGCTGCTGGCTCAGCCCTCTTAGTCCTCACCACCAAGTATTAATCCAGAAGGATGTGTTGCTTTTGGAAACAAATTTAAGCAGAACATCCAGCTTTAGCACAGGATGGAACAAAGTTCTCACCCTAACCTCCAGAGTACAAACTCTTCTCACATACGTGGGAACTCCTAATTTCAGAAGAAAGGACAAAAATAGTGGATGAACCAGTGAAAACTGATCTTGCTTTCGCCTCAGTGCCCATTCCCATCAAGCAGGGAATGCTGCACACAGGAAACCTGGTCTTAATGTCAACCATCAACCACCACCCTGACACACAAAGCCAGGAACAAACTAATCCAACACAGAAGGACAGCAACAAAACAAGGTCCTGCTACAAGTTTGCTCAACAGAACATAAGCCAGGAGAGACTTCAAAGCAAAATCCTCCTTGCACAACAGCGGCAGAGCCCAACAAACGTTGTGATGACTCAGAAAATCCCGAGTGACACCATCCCAGTTCTCTGCAGCTGCCCAGGCTGGGAGCAGGGAGGCTGGGAAGCCCTGCCTGGGACAAGGCTGGCAGCACCAGGGGGTGACAAGGAAAACCAAAAGGAGGATTGTGTACATATCCTCATGATCAGTAGGAAGCAGAGAAGCTCAGTCTTTTTTTTCTTTTTTTCTCCATCTGCTGGTACAAATTTATCTCTAAGTTATCATTTCATAAGCCAGAGGACCTCTAGGAAAAAACTATTCTTAAACAGATTCTGTAGTATAAATACATTACCTGCTGCTGCTTCCTGCTAGAACACATATCAGCACAGAACCAGGCAACGCAAATCTCTTACGATTTCTTGTAAGAAAGCTTTATATTCACAAGTATCATCTCACATTGAGCAAAATAGATCCATAAAACCGGCCTTTGCAAAGGATATCTGCAGAGAGACACACGTCCTGTCCTTTCCCAAATCACCAGGCACAGGCAATGAACCTTTTTCAGATGAGGTCTGAGCACATAAGTTTTAATCCCATGGTCATCAGGCAAAAGAAACAGGATTAAATTTTCTTCCCTCAAGCTGGGAGGGAAACATCCCTTACAGAATGTTATTGAAATAATAAAACATTTCAATAACCATACAGCTGTGGAGCAGCAGTGCTATGAGTACACACCACGTTAAAGACCCGGCTAGAATTTTACGAGTCTGCTAAAAAACAGAACCCAAAATCCTCTGCAATTCCAAAACATGCAGACACACACGCAAAGCCCCCCCAGCAACAGCTGGCTTAAAAAAAAAGGAAAAATCACAGTGGTGGAAAACCTCCAGTCAATACCACCAGCACAGCCACACACCCCTTCGTGCTGACGCGCAACTGATGTGTGGCAACAGGCTCCAGTGAACAGGGATGTCTACAGCCACCTCCAACATCAGAAAGAAGCACAAAATGACAAAATGTGTCAGCTCCACACTCAAAAGGATGGGTTTTTTCTCTTTTTTTTGTAGGTATATCCTAAGATCAACAGCCACAGCTCTGAGCACTGGGACACCCGGTGCTACAGGAACCCAGAACCAAAGCTCAGTCCTCACCCGCTAAGTCCTACAGCTCTTTGTTTCACAGGTGATCCATGCAAAAGGAGAGGAATGCAGCCCTTCCTCTTCTATTTCAAGAGACATGCAAAACCAAACCCTTATTAGAACAAAGTGAGAGTGGATTATTTATGCAGGAAACTGCCAGTGCCTTGGGATTCCTATCGTGGGGAAGAGCTTTTCCAGCAGCTCCACTGTGATATCTGATGCAGTTACTGCCACAGGTCCTGACTTCTTATGTGACTCCCTGGCAGAGCATGGCCAGGGAGGCAGGAGCTGAAGATGCCACCGCATTCACCCTCCAGCTCGAAGATTTTAAACAAAAGAGAAAGGGTGGTCTCATCCTTGGGATTAACTGCAGCAGGGAGGTCCCTCTTCCAAGCAGGGTAGATAACACTAACTGGATTGCCACGATTTCTCAAATCGTTACAGCCAAATACTTGCAAAATCAGCGCTCAGTCACCCTGGGGTGAAGCAGAACGGCAGCCAGGGCCAAGCACTTCGTTTTTGCACAGTCTGCATGCAAAAAATCCCTCCCTAGACATACAGCCATTCAGCAGCCAAGCTGCCTGGAACTTCATCCTGTCAGGGAGCAGGCAGAAACTGAGCAGAATGGACAAGAGGGTCAAGACCAGGAGCTAATTAGGTTGCTTTCATTGCTTCCATGCTCAGTTCAGGAATTCTGCTTTTTCAAGTGCATGGAGATGCCCCAATGGAGAAGGATGAGGTCTGGGGGCTGGCAGGGGAACTGCTGGTACCTCCTGAGCAAGGACACACACCCCTCCGTTTGATCTGGAAACTCTCTGGTTTTGCAGTTGCCAAATGTATTTTAGAAAAGCAAGGGGAGCCTGTTCTCCAGTCGCATTACAATTCTGTTCTTCAGTGCTGGTTTCACAGAAAAAGTCTGATACCTCCCCCATGGTCTCCTGTATTGATCCAGCACAGCTGATGTGCAGGCAGGAGTGCTGCAGAGACCTGGCGTGCTGGGGAGGAAATGAAAGAAAACCAGAAGAAACAGATTCTGCTTTTATTTAACTGAAACAGAGAAAA
>VZRN01000753.1:1742330-1763489 GCA_013397935.1 Dasyornis broadbenti | reverse complement strand
AAAAAAAAAAAAAAAAAAGAAAAAGAAGAATTGAAGTGGGAAAAGTTTTCTAATGTTCCATTTTCCTCTTAGCTAAGCAAACATTTTGACTGTAAAAATTAAAGAATTTCCTGAAACATTAGATGTCCTCTTAGCAAAAAAATACCAATTACCCAAAAGTCCATATTTTTCAAGGGTCTATGTGTCTCCCCCTTCCTTCAGCGGTTGGGTACCAGAAACATCAACAAATCACCTTGTGAATTGAAAAGCCTTGGACAGCAGTTGCTTTTAGTTCTTGTATCTCATGTGAAGCAGAGACCAGCATGGCAAAACAGAGACTTTCCACTAAATTTGGTGGCAGACTGCCTCATCTTGACAAAGAAATAGTTAATATCTCCACAATCCAGACCTCTTTGGTGCAGACTACATTCTGTACCATACAAATTAAACTTAAAGTGCCTCTCTGAAGCTGCAGACAGATTCCCCATTTAGTTTCAACTTATCTGAACACCAGCACACTCCCCAGATTTCAGTATCTGCAGCACTTCAGAGAACACTTAAAACATTTGAAAAATTTTGAGATGAATCTCGTTATAAAATGAGGTACCTTATTTCATATCCCATTGATGAGTCAATTTATCTTTCCTGAAGTTCTTTCAGGTTCCTGTTCTTTCTCCATTATTAAAAACCCACTAATGATTCACAGTTTATGTGAAATTATTGTTTCAGGTGCATTTCTTAGCAATCCATTAAACAAAATTAAATGCAATTTTAGAATTAGTTCTTTTACAAGTCAATATAATTTTCTTTTTCATCCCAATCTTCCCCTATTTTGCATGTCAATCATCTATGCATAATTCCTTTCAGATGGAATATGAAAATTTCATCTATTTTAGTGTAATGAGTGCAAGCAAACAGAGCACAGTTGTTTCCTATTAGCCAACATAATATATAATAGAGGCATAGAGTTCACCCCCTGCACACACACAAATGACTGCATGGATAAAAAGAGGTGCCACTTTTACGCTGTGCAGGACATGTCAACAAGCAGAGAGAGCCACAGGCTCTTTTGTCACCCACAGGCACCTCCACTTCTAAGGCTTTGACAACAACGTTTCAAAGAATTTTGAGTGTGGACCCGCAACACTCATCTGTGTCCATATTATCCACAACTCTAACAAAAAAAATAAAAAATCCCAAACAAACCCCAAACAAAAGCTGGCCCCTAATAAACCCAGCACCCGCCAACACACACAAGCTGCCATTTTTTAAGTCTGGATCTGGCTCTTGGGCCATGCCCCAGGAGTATTTCACTGCATGTGAGCTTGGTCAGCTCTGCACCTCTCATGAACTTTTCCAGAAGGGTAGGGGAAGCCATCAGTGGGAAAAAAGCTCATAGTCACTAAAGTACAAAAATAGCTCATTCATTTTATTAGTGTATTGGAATAACTTTACTGAGGTTTTTTTTGTTTTCTTTTTTTTTCTTTTAAACTCTTTTAATCATCACTGGCTACCTTCAGGTGAAGGTATTTCTAGTTTCTTCCACTTCAGAAGATGTTATTTCTGATTTCCCACATTAACCTTCATGCCAGCAGCTCTGAAAATATAAAAAACAGACTTTGTGTATATATATATAGCATCCGGGGAGAAACATCTTGGACAAAGTCACTGAAATAACAATAACAAGTATCCATTTTTATAGTCTTTGAAGATGTTTAGGCACTAAAAACAATCCAGCTGCCAAGAAGTAAAATAATTCTTATCTGGAAGATAAGATTTATGATGCTTTGCCCAGGAAACCATTCTTGTGGTATCCAACTCATTTTGCAGAACCTTGCAGAGAAAAAGAGTAAAGCATAAAAAAAAAAACCCTGGAAAACTGTATTTTTAAAATAGACATAAAACCTTTCCAAAGGAGCTTATCAGAAGAAAAATTCACATTCTACTAATGTTGCAGGTTTGGTTTCTCCACTGCATTGACCTTTATTCTTTTATGTATCTTCTTATTATATCATTTATTCCCAGAGCAGCCTCTGCAGCAGATGGCAATGGAGCAGCCCTTCCCACAAGGGCAGCAAATGCAGCCCTGGGACAGGAGACTCTTTAACCTGAGCGCTCTGGCTTCGGGTAACCTTCAGAGCCGTTCCACGTCCCTGCCATCCCCCTGCTCTGCCCCTGCAGAGAAGAAAAGCCTTTAAAGCAGAGACATCACCTTGCAGGAGCGAGAGGAGCAGAGCCACTGGTTGGGATGGAATCCTGCCCTGCACTGGCCGGTGCCTTCCCGAGCAAATTCTGTACTTTTTATTGGAACATTCCAGTGGGGAAGGAGGCCGCTGCAAGCTGGGGCTGGCTGCCTGCCAGCCACATCAGCTGTAATCAGATTATACAGTAGTGGCTTCAGAAAGCAGAAGCATGTTTATTATCAAGCCACTAACCAGACTGACATTAATTTGGTCAAAGCTAAGCTGAAACAGTCTCTCGGAATAATTTTCTGATTCAGATCACATTTGCTTAGTTGATGTTAGTATTTTTTGCAGATTACGCTTAGGGAATGATAGTGGTTACAGGCTATTATTTCATTTGTGATTATAGAAGTCACTGCCTTTTTGAAAAAAGAATCCACTTAATTAAATTCTACTACTTAAAAAACATATATATATATATATTATAGGGCATTTTGTCCCTCAGTGGGGGACACAGCATGTGGAGTGCCAATTCAAACACAGATTTGACATCCATCTCCAAAACAGAGTAGTTCTGGTTATTTTTGGCAAGAGTTAACATATCCAGTCCTTACTTGTAGGTAGAACCTGAACAACACATGAATATGTTTGCCTACCATCTCTTTAGGATCCAGCTATTGAAGAAAACTTTCTAAGATGCCTAATGATCACTAAAACAAATAAGAAAAAGGTCCAAGGTAGTAATGCAAAAGTGGCATGCCAGTTCACTATTGACAGAAGAGTATCAGCCTAGTCCCAAAACAGTATCTTTTAGTTTGGCTGCAGTTGCAGCACCCACAGCAATTTGTGCCATGCAGATGTACAGGGGAGCTCAGATCCTGCAAACCTGCAGGGATGAGGAGCTCAGCACGGGCCAGGTCACTCAGCTCCTTCACTATACGGAGGAAAAACACATCCTGAGTCTCCTCCAGAGTAGTGCTCACACAAATCCTGCCTTTGCACACAAGCCTGGAGGCTCACTTCCCTCCTGACTTCAAGGCAGATATGAAAAGTTAGTGGAAGGGAAGGAAGAAGCCAAAGTTAAAACAAGGGGAGTCCAAACTCTTCACTAGGATCCTTCCAAGTGATCCTGCTGGACACAATCTGCCCCCATTCAGCTCTGCCCTTCTCCAGCCTTCAGCAAGCCATGCCCTGAGGCTCAGTCCCATTTTTCTCCTGTAGTAAGTTGATTTCTTTCCTTTCTAAAAAGTTTTTTAGTGGCTATCTCGAGCAGAATAACGAATGTGCAAGTGATACATGGATGATGCATCTTCTGTAAGTGGCAGATGGGAAAACTCACATGTGTGGTTGGAAATAGCTGCTCTATATTCTGGCCAGAAGAATTTCCTTCAGCCCATTTAAAGAGTCCCCTGCAACCTCATCTGGACACCGTTTATGCATTTATTTTCTATTCTAAGTCAACACAGACTTAAATAGTCCCGAGTTGCATTTCAGTAGTGACCCAACGAGTTCCATGCTGCTCACTCTGAGCCTGCACAGCGCGTTGGGGTGGAGAGCAGTGCCACAGGGAGCACCTCAGTGGCTGTAGCCCGACTCCACAGACCCCTTTTCTCAAGCTCCTACATAGACTGAGGTTTAAAACCAGCCCATGCTGAACCAGAACATCTACAGCTCGCATTAGACCCACTCTCTCCCCTCGCAGCCCGGTGTTTTCTAAGCAGTACCTGCCCTGTCTGCACAAATAAACCCCCTGAGCCAGATGCACACAGCTGGCATTTGCCCAGTTTGGAATCAGTGTTTCCCAACCAAAGATTCTGCTTTTAAGATCTCGCATGTAAACGGAGTGGCTAGTGCTTGCAGGGAGATGGGAATATAATCCTTTGGTCCACCTTCTACAAGAATTTTTGTGTTTAATTTCAGAGCGTTAACCTGTGCGTCAAAGAGTCTACACATTCTTTAGGGTACTGCATAGGAAGGGGCTGTTTGGGTAGGGGTTTATCCATTTAGGATATAGTTACATGGAATCACCGTTATAAGGCTATCGGTGTCCAGCTCCTGCAGGCTTTGTAATTCAAAATTTAATAGACGCTGAGAACAAACCACATAGTCCACAGGACTTATTAACACAGCTCTGATGGCATCCATGAATAGAAACTGGAATACAAAATTGCAATGGAAAACTACAAAAGCCACAAACTCAAAGCTTATTAGCATGTATCAGGTGTCAAGTAACGAAAAATCTGAGCTGGAGTTGTAAGGAGAATGGATGTCCCAGAGTTTGTGAGTCAGGAGGGCTGCTCCCAGCACATCTTCCAACTCTGAAGCTTACACGTGAATTTAAATCCAGACTGGTCCATATAAAAAACAAAACAAACCAAAAACTAACCAACCAACCAACGAAAATCAAAAAACCCACCAAAGCACATGAGTAAATCACTTGCTAGGGACCAGACTTGTCTCCAGAACAATTCCTCAGGAGCATCAGTCACTCTTCCATGGTTGGAAGAGTAAACCAAGCAAACCAAAATCATTTGGTCCATTGTGGAAGAGCAGCTCCATTTTTGGAGAACACTTAGACGGACACTTCTTTCTGGGCCCTTTGAGATGGTAACTGAAGTGGAATAAATCTTTACTGACAAGAGTTTATTACAAGCTTGGAAACACCCACTGGATTTCTCAAGCTGCAGAATGAAAGCCCTTGGAAAACAGGAAAGCAAAGTCTTCCTGCTTATCTTGGTTTAGAGAAAGTCACACTGATTTCCTGCAAATTATTCCAGCAGATTGAAAAATAGATAACAGTATAGCTAATAACAAAATAGAAACTAAAACAAACACCCGGGTTCAGACAACTCCATCTGCAAGATCTACAGTAAAATTCCCAGGTTCCTGATGGAAAATTGAATGATACCCCAGAGATTTGGGTGGTCAGGTGCTGGGATTGCCTGCCATGCCCTGGTTGCTGTGTGTGACATCTGGTCATCTGGTAAGGAAATACCAGGGATCATAATTTAGTTTTAATTCTGACCAACATGACGGCGAGGGCTCAACTCTGCTGCAAAGGAGAGCGAAGGTCCCCTGTGGAGTCTGATGCCGGGAAACTTCAAACTGCAAAGATCCTTTTCCGAAGGAAAAGTGAATAATCTGGTACCACAAAGGGGGCTGGGGGTGGGGGAAGAATAACAAATCAGGAGGGAAAAATGTACTGAAGTATTTACACAGCTGGTTTTTCAAGACAGTGCTCTTAAGAAGGGCTGTTTTTCAGCCACGTAGCTAAAAAAATAGTCTTAAAACATAAGCAGCATTTCCACTGCTGTGATAGAAATCAGCTCAGTAAAACTGGGCCATATGTGACTTTGCTAACCCTGTTACAAACCCAGGTGTCTTCAGGAAGACACGACACTATCATAAATCCAGTGTTTGCAGGTATTTTCTGGAAAGAACCAGGCTGCTTGAAATTATTTTTGCACATCTTCCTCAAGATACCAACCAAATTAAAAAAAAAAAAAAAAAAATTATTCCTTTTAAGAAAAACCAATATGATTTGCTAACTGTGAGGGTATTACAATAAAATAATCCAGAATTACTGAGTTATTCAAATGCAAGATAACACTGAAAATGCAAAGAGCTGAAGAAATAAACTCACATTTAACTTTGCTTTTGTTCTCAACAAATTAGTATCAGCACAATCACTGCCTGAGGGGCATGGAAACACCACGGCATCTTCACCAGTGCCTGGACACGGCACACACACCCCAGCTTTGTTTCCAGGACAGCCCTTTGGATCCACAACTGCTTTCTCACATTTCTCACATGTGCCTTTTAAATTGTTATCAGGAAACAATAAAACTAAGCCAATTAATGTCCAGAGAAAAATCTGGCCTGGTGTTGCCTTCTGAAGGTGGCTTTCAGCTGAAACTTGTATTGCTGCTTTTGTTCCTTACCCAGTGGGAGCCAGAAAGGAGCAGGACACTGGAGGTTCAGCCTTGGCCAAGGGACCAGAAGAGGCTTAGCCTTGACAAACCAAGACAGATGGGACAGATTGTCATCCACAAACACAGCATAAGGGAGGTATGGCCAGTTTTGTTTCCAAAAACTTGTTTAAACTATAGAGCGCTGTTGGCATGAGAATATTAAACTGACCAGGAATAAGATGTTAAAAATTAGGAGTTTTGCGAGCAACAGAAGATCTGGAGTAGTTTTTGGACAGATGAGTCCAGACAGGAAAAAAAAAAAAAAGGGGGTTTTAAAACAGAGCTTCACTGATTTAAACCAAGGATTAAACAAATGTGATTGCTTGCTGGGAAGTGTTCTCAGGAGTTCAATCTCCTCTGGGCAGTTTCCACCTTCCTAGAGCATCTCTGAGCGACACAGAGGGAGCTGAATCACCAAGTTCCCCGCGGGGAATCTCTTGGGACAAACCTGGCAATCCACAGTCACCAGCTCTGAGCTTCTCATGTCACTGATGTCAGTGTTTGCTGACATCAGCTATTGGAGTGGTCTCCAAACCTGCTCCCATCAGAGCATTGAAGGCAACCAGAATGCATCAACACACAGCTACCGCAGCAGGAGGATGCTGCCAGGACACAGACACAGCTTGAGGAAAGCAGGCAGAGATATCACCCAAGGGTGTTTTCCGCTATAGAGAGATCTCTATAGGAGCTTCTTGTTCTTTCCCTTACAGATCCAGCCCAAAGGGCTTTTAGTACCTAAAGCCCTTTCCATTCAGTGCATGTGCCCATGAAGAGTTTCTTAAAGGTCAGTGCTCTTTCTGCACTGCAGTTTAATGTCAGAGATGCCTGTCAAACAGAGGATTTGCCTCCATTTGAAAGACGTGCCTACAACAACACACAGCTGATTTTTCCAAGAGATTACAATTGCATGTCTCGAAAACAAACCACAAGGGGAAGCACATGAGGTGTAATACAGAAGGATTACTCAGGCATCCCATATTCTAGGTCTCGTCACTAAATTTATGACATTTTATAAAATATTGCCTTTTAAATAAACTTGCTAAAGATAAAACCAGCAATCTGTTCCAATTTCTTTATGGTATTTCATTACTTCACTGGTTTGGGGTAATAGTATGCAAAATACTCTGATTCCAGAGTAACTTTCCTTTTCTCTCCCCAGGCCTCTTATCATACTTTCAGGCTTGAATCACAAACACAATATAAATCACTTGAAAAAAGTCAGCGACATTTTAAAATAACATGAAACAGCAATGTATTTGTTTTTTTAAGCACGTGTTATCATTTGGAGCTGAAGTACATGACAGTAGCGATTTAAACAAAGTAAAAGGAACAGATATTTTAATTTTATTCATGTCCACTAACTCATTAGTATAAGATGAATAGATTTTTAACGTATGGTGTAATGGGATCGTTTGTTAGTTTTTTGAACCCTGTTGAAAAGTTTATCGAAGCAGCTATGGAAAGTTCAAGTTCTTGCAAATGGAAGGAACAGTACTCAAAAGTTTAAGATAATGTATCAGTGCTTTAATAAGCCTTCCCCTGAAAATGCTGATTAGGGCAGGCGATTATTTCTTTCACAGTTTAAAACTTTTACATTGCTACATAAATGTTGATACAGTGCCAAGAGCATAACAGAACGCAATTTTTGATTTATCCATTTCAAAATAGCTATTTTAGCTTCCACAGACTAAACACAGAAAGTTTTCAACAGATTTCCAAGTTGTCCTAATTTCAGCTTAAAATCAGTACACTACCTAAGAGACAAAAGTCTGGCTTTGAGTTATATTTGCCTGTATTTTCTTGTCATACAGAAAAGAAAAGTCACCAACATCACCCTCTCAGAGCTACAGGCTTCACTCCAGCAAACACTTTAATAGGCCAGCAAGGGCAGACATATACTGGGAGATGGGGACTTTACTGACAAAATTGCAGAACTGGCTTTATCTCAGTTGGAAGGTTTTGGTGTGGAAAGACAGCATTTCTAGGCAAGGATTACTGATTAAGTAACTTCATGGTCTTGGAAAGACCATTAAAGTACAGAACAAAATATCTGTCTTCTGGACACATACAAATTTAAACACTTAATGCATAGCTGAAAGTAAAGAACTGTCCTCAGACAGAGTTCAGTGGTACAAGCCAGCTTGTACAGAGGGCAGCTGTATCACTATACAGACTTCAATCCTGCCCCAAGTTGTGGACAGAGGATAAGAACTTTTGGATATTCTTTTGTTTTTTCCACAATGCTAAGTAAGTATCAGGGATTTTGTTGCTTCTAAAACAGATAAAGCCCATTTTAACTGAACCTGAGTAAGATCACTGTGAGCTGCTCAGCTGAGAGCTGGAGGGAAGAGGAGCTGCTGGTCCAGCCACCACCACATCCACCCATAACCTCCCTCTACAACAGCAGACATGGCCACAAAACAGTGAGGAGATGGACTTGGTCATCTTGCAGAAGTCAGAGCTCTGCTGATTTACACCATCACAGGATCTGGACTAATCATCACAACCTGCCCATGCTTATTTTAACATGATGCAAAATGAAGATGAAAGGATGGAAACCAAAATTTCCTAAGGACAAAAGGCAGCTGGAAGAGCATGCATGATACCAATGCTAACGCATGGAAACATCTGGTCAAGATGGGAAGGAGTTTGAAGTTTTCTCCCTCCACATTTGCGGGAACGCATTGAAACCCAACAATGGCTCTGTCCTATGGAAATACCACGGCTCTCGTCATCCAGGCAGTCAGGCTTGAAATCCTGACATCAACACTGGGCTGGGGGGAGAGAAATGACTCCACTCTTTCTGCTTCCCATTGAAATAAAACAGTTTGCAACAAAAGGCAAGCGCATGCATGTGCTTCCCTGAGTGTGTTTCCAATCACAGCAGTGTGTTTAAGTAGTCAGGCTGCATCCAAGCCTTACAGCTCCACAGTGCAGAGAGGGCAGATGACATCCTGATGGCAAACACGGCTGTGTAAATCATCTCCAAATGACAGTGTCATACATGGAGAGCTGCTTCATTTGGAATGTGCCAAACGGTGCTTTTCCTCATCTGGCATCGTCTATACATCAGCCAACAATTCCTTCGGGGGTTGTAATCCTTGCCATAGACAAATGCACAACAGATGTTAAGAAAATAATAGAAAAAGTCTCCATCGAGGTAGCATAGCAGTCACTCCTGAAGTCAGCAGCAAACTTGCAAACAGCCACAAGCCCCCCTCAGGCATCTGGCTCCCAACCTTCAGCATTGCCCGGCAGTCACTGGGCAAAAGGGTGAGGAGGGACAAGTAAGAGACCAAAAATTTGGACCCTGTACACCTCAAAGCTCCTGCTTCTGGTTCAGGGTTTCCAGAATGACATGTTTTAGAAGCATACAAATGCTAGTTAATTTTCTTGTACATTTTTTCCCCTAAATGACACAGGACTGTTTTCTTCCCGTGCTCTCTTAGGAGCTGCTTTGCCAAGTTTAAAGTTACAGACAACATTACCAACAGGGTTAAATAATATGCTTTTTGCTGCTGTATTATTAATATGCTTCAACAGAGGGATAAATCAGACCCCCTTCTTTTGAGTGAGCAGCATCTATCCCACAGCATCTATGCTTTCAGCATGAACAGACTCCATACTTCAGCATCTTAGGCCAATTCATGCATTTTGCCACAGCTCTGTGCTTTGCAGCCCCTGCACCTTGCAATAAGGAGATCAGCACTGTGAAACTAGTCTGCTTATTTCCCTATTGACACCCATCCACGTGCCCAGTCCTTTGATGACATGCATACCTTCCATTTAAACCATCTCAATATTTCATAACTGTGCAGGAAACAGTCCCCATATGCTAAAAACCCCCTGCTCCCTGCAGAGGGACCTGTAATTTTGAAGGATGGTGTTTCCTTATTGATAAATTTTCTGTGTTTCTTCAGAAAAGGTACGCAATGATTCTGTCGACCCTTAAAAGAACTTTCTTGTCTCTTACATGTGAAATTTAATGTGTTTAAAGTTACATAGTTATGCTCTCTTCGCATAGAGACATGAGAAGCTGAGTGTGAGGTACATATACTGGCAAGTGAAAACAGTGCCCAAACCCACCAGCCCCACAGAGCAGTCACTGAACAGTCACAGCCCAGGGTCAAGCACTGCCTTATCCAGGCACAGCTGTGATGACAGAGGGAGAGTAGTGACAGAACACCACAGGCAGCACAGGAAGAAGGGACACAGGTACAGTCCCTGAATCCTGCACAGAACATTCAGCCTGGGGAGCTTTGGGTGCCAGATTGAACTTGTGATCCCAAAGGAGCCAGAAGGGCTCAGTGACAGCCAGGGGCCTCAGGGACCACCTCAAGGGCAAGATGCACTTCAAGAAGATATTTTCTGTGAATGGTGTTTAACATAGAAATGCATGTCCACAGACTTGCAGATCAGAAGAATTATCTAATCCAGCAGACTCTGTGTCAACAGACAGATGACAGGCTCTAAAAGCCTTACAGGCGGATGATACAGACTCACAAGGCACACCAAGGAGCCAGCTACCTGTTGAATTTCAGAGGGAACTTCTCCACAGCTCTTTCAAGATCTTTGAAAGTGCCCTACAGCATGTCTTGCTCCTCAACCACAACATACCACAAGCTTTAGGTCTTCCAAAACGCCAAGACTTGCTGTTACAGTTGATATTTTTCATCACTTCTAAGCTTGGACTGAGATTCTGTGCCCTCTCAGAAGCCTGCTATCTTTGGCATCCCCTAAAATTGAGGAAACATCAGAGTTTGGCTATTTTTGCTGCTGGCTTTCCGATCTAACATTAACAGCCAGTGTCCACAAACTATATCCTGCAGCTCTTACTCAATCCCATGGAAAGTTTGCTGGAAGAAGAGATGAGTAAAGGTTACAACATATCTTATTATTATTAAGGACACACAACAGCTGTACATCTAAGCTTGATATTTTTACAAGCCAAAGAGCAATCATGCTTTTCTAAACTTTGGCATGTCTGTAGCTCACTGTGCAAAAGTTCCAGGGGGCATGAGTCATCTTACAAACCTATAAAAATCTAATTAAGGCTAATGATCATCCTTTTGTTTACACTGTATGTAAAATGCTAACTGCTTCTGATACTCCCTGCAGGGGCAAGATTTACCATCAATCTTGAAATTATTTCTATCACACCAACAGACTTAAAATGGCCCATTTAAGATAGAACAGAATCCTCACCACACACAAAAGGTTTTGCCTTATTTCCCAAAAACTTTATTTCTCTCTCATAAGGCTACTGAAACATTGTGCACTCTAGAGCTGCTCTTGAATTTAGAAGGAGGTTCAGAAAACCACATAACTCAACTAAGTTCCAGTTTAAAGAAAGGAATGTAGGGCAGATCCTTTCCCAGGCTGCATGGCAGCTGACCAGTTTCAGTTTTTTTGCTCTTACACAGACCTGAGCAGTGCTGAAAGAGTCTCTGGACAGACTCATCTGGGGGACAGAGAGCAAACATTTCAGTAATCAGGGTTACAGCAATCCCACCACCCTCTGAAGGAAAAGGCTGGAGAACTGATCCTGTGGGCCCACTGCTGACAGGCCCTGGGAAGGAGGTCACACTGACCCACTGCAATAGGGAATGGAGAAGACAACCAATTTTCCCCTCTCAGAAACTCTTTGCAGCTCTTTGATGTGTTTCAGTGGCTGCACCCTGGTGAGCTGCAAGACACTAAACCAAAATCACATCAGGAACTGTTTGCCCTACAAAAAAAGCATTTGCCGATTCAAATTGGACCACAGGGAAGCACAAAACACCAAATAAGGCGTCTACTGGCAAAGGGGTTTATATTTTTCCCTTTTCCAGGGACAGGTGGATTGTTTTAACTTCAAAACAAAATTAAACTATCTTCAAACCTGCTTACACGGCTCTTGTAGGAAAAAACATCATCCTGCGAGTTTGGTCTAGCTTGAATCTGAACAACTCTCAGAGAAATCTGCCAACATGACAGTTCTTGGAAAGCTGAACAAGTGCAGATGAATGTGAGATTTCTGAAAGGAATTCCATCAGATGTACGTACTACTCATAAAACAAGTCCAGTAGCTGGGAAAGGCAGCAAACTTTCAAGGTTAGAATGGGATGGGAGGAACTGGGCTTTCTCCTCAGTGCCAGTGTATTTTCAAGTTGCTTTTTCGCACTCCAGAAGTGCAGGTACCACTGGAACAGCAGGGGTGGGTGCTTTCCACAGAGCTGCCCAGAACAGTGTGAGATAAGCTCATGCACTTGCTCATGCTCCCAGGCCATGCCGTGGCATCCCAGCACTTGAAATCACACTATCAGCAAGCATCTGAGCGGAGGCAGAAGGGACAAAGACAATTTATCCCCACAAAAATGTTAGTCTAAAATAAGCACCCTCAACAAGTGACCCCATTGTCTGCAGTCATAAATACCAGTCGGGCTAAGACGAGTCCTTAAACAACAAGCCTGGTTTTATTGCTCCCAACTCCCACTTACTGAGAAATAAGGACAGGTTCTGTTCACTGCTAGGCAGGGAATTCAAATAGCTGCTGCTGTTCAAGTGATAATCAAACAGGAAATATTGTCTGCAGTGCCAGCAGCTGGACTGCCCCCCAGCACAGAAAGCACAAGGTAAAGTTGGTGAAAAACCTGGTCTTTGACCCAAATATCTGTGATATTGGTACATCCATAGCAAGGCTCCTCCCTGACTCCTTCCCCAGCTGCTCTCCAGGACCACGGCAGAGGCCAGTAGAGAAGAATTACCCACTCTCTGCCCTTCCTTGCCTCCACCTAGCCTGCTGTTCCCAGTCACACACGCCTGTGTACAGACACCAGGGTAAGCAAAGAGCTAAGAAACAAATGCAAGATTTAATTACAGATTGGGAATAAAACATTCCAATGAGATGTGATTATAAAACAAACAAATCTAACACTGTCTCTGCATGAAAGACTAAAGACTTGCAAGGTATTACCAGGGGTTGCAAAAACTCAATAAAAACACGATCCTGAAAAGCAGTATTTCTCTTCCCAAAATATTTTTATAAGGAGGGGAAAAACCAAACCAAACAACAAAGATGACCCCATCAGTATTAAACTTCTGGCACAGTACCACAAATTTCTCCAAAGGGTTTCTTAGTGTATCTTAGCAATTCATAGAGGAAGTGACCCTCTGGCACGAACACCCAGTTGTCTGGACTTTGAAGTTGTGGAGGCTTCTTAAGAATGTCTTTATGACACTTACTCTGCTCCTCTGCCTCGGAACACCAGTTTTGACCTTTCCTCCCTAGAAAGACTCACCAACTCCCAACACTGTCTTACAAGATGCTATTTTCTGTGCATTCACTGCAATATTCCAGCCTCTAAGGCTTCGAAAGGGGAAGGGAAGCACCAATCCATCAGCCTTTTACCACTCTTCCAGCCTTACATATTGATTGTGGATGATACCCTGTTGTCTGTAAAATAAAAATAGAGTGCATGGGTCAGACATGAAATATCTCAGTGCCCTGATGGGAATTAATCACTGTAGAATTATGTTTTCCTTTGGGCTTTCAACTATCAGTTTTGAAGAGTCTTTTGGTCTCTTGCAGGTTTCGAATGACACCATAAAGACATACATGACATTGTACTTAACCTAGGTACTAACCCTGTACTTTGGGACCATGAAGTTTAACAGATTCAATTGTTTCTACATAGAAACAAATGAGGAATTCGGTCCTGTAACTACAGTAAAATCCAGTTATAACCCAAGGAACCCAACACATTCATTATTATCCAAGGTAACAGACCTAATAAGTGTAGTCTCATGAGCAAACTAGTGCTGCTTGTGAAATACCAATCACATAGGAAAAAAAAATTTCCATAATATCAGTAGTATTTGAACCTCTGCTAAGCATCCAGTGAAGAAAAATAGCAGCTTCCCTTCCAGGAAGTGACTGAAGGAATAGATGATTCAGTAAGTAGAATGGCAGGTTGTGAAATGCAGGATTTAACACGCTCTCCCTCTTCTGCCAAACCGCCACGAGTACTTGAAGACCCATTTCCAGCAGAGGTTCTCTTGCCCTAGGTTAGGGTTACAAACAGATGGTGAATGATGCCTGCTTTAGCATATTCTGGTTCAGGTTTTGTGGCGCAGGTTGCTCAAAAGCAGGGGAAGGTCACTTGCAACATTAGTAGGTAATTGCGACTCCAGGTGAGTGGTGAATTTAAGCGCTAAATACCACTTGTAACATTAATGAGGATCTTCATATGCCCTTGTGGAAGTGGAGCTCTCACAATGGAGCATTTATGTGATTCTTTTTTTTACCCTCAGACAGTAATGGATTCACAGAGATGTTATAACCTACACTCTGTGCCTGATCACACAGTGAGACCTGAATCCAGCTCCACATCCCACACCTGGGACCCTGCCACTGCCCCCAACCCACTGTGCTGCCACGCGCTCCCCAAATCCACTTCCAAAGGAATAGGAGGTTTTCTATGTGCTGTTAACAGCAAATACAGAAATTTCCCCGTTGGTCATGTCAATGACAGACATCATACTCAGAAAAAGTGCACACACATGTGGGAATGACCTGCCTGGTTTCTCAGCCAGACCAGAAATGAACTTCTGTTCCAAGTCAAAGGAGTTCAGAAGCAGCAGGTTACTGGCAGCAAACCCTTATTATCAGGGGATCCACCACAGTCCTTTCTTCTCAAAAATCCCTATTGCCTCCTGCTGCTGAGTTTAAAGAAAAAAAACTTTCCAAGCTCAAGGAAATGGCACATTAGAGTGAAGAATCCTATAAAGAAACAATAATTTGGAGTTTGTAACTGCTCAGTTTAAAAAGCTCACTGCAGTGATTGAAAGAGTCAGCTAGAAAGTAATCTGAAAAGATAATTTTATCTGCTGTCAGCACAGAACTTCCCGTCTGCGTAGCATTTATCTCAGTGTGGAAGTTGCTCCCTTTCTCATAGTGACTCATACTTTTGAAAACAGAATGAGCATCCCTTGAGTATTTTCCCTTGAGAGGCTGCTTTGCTGTTTAGTGCCGAGCCAAGAAGCTGCACAGGCAGTGCTGCTCAGACTCCTGCAGCCTCAGTGCAACACTGCCAGGGGTCCAGTTTCACCCATCTGATTTTTCAAGTCTCCAGATGCTTCTCAGAGCTCGGGTCTCATTTCACAGGCTGTGCCGCTCAGCTGCCTGCACACATCGGCCATCACACTCCCCATAACTCGGGGTTAGGGAATGTGTGTGTGTAACTCAGTAGCCCTGATGATTTGCACCATCAGGAACTGTTTGGAAAGATCACAGTTTCACCCCTTTCTTTTTAACCAGTAACACCTTCCCATTTTCCCTGTAGCACAAGCTTTCATCCTTCTTCAAGTAGTATTACCTTCCTCTTCAATATTTAACAGTAAATAATTTGTGTGCATGGGTTTAAACCTCATTACAAAGCAAAAACCATTCCACATTTCTCCCAGAGACACCATTAAAGCTTTTAAGTGGGACTAGACACACCATGGTGGAGCTTGCAGATATTTGAAACACGGGAAAGAAGAAAACACAACAGCCCAGGGGTTTGTACTGAGACCTAAATATGGAATTTATTACTGTGTTTGTGCAGCAGATGCAATACCCCAGTGTCATTTTCAAAGGAGGCAGATTTTTATTCTTGGAAAGGGTATGTTAAGAGCAGTATTAAAACACAAATTCAAATAAGCTATTTTTTCATTTGAGAGTTTAAAGCACAGCTGAGGAGAGCTGCTAAGCTTTATTTCCCTCCCTAGCAAAGCCAGTAGCTCAAAACAGAGTGAAAATCCTCCCTGCAGTATTCATAAGCAGCAGGGCTATGGATTTACTGCTTCAGAGAGCTAATTCCTACAGCTGCTTCCCAACACTTCAGCTCCTCATTTCTGCTACACCGAAAACACCTGGCTGGGAAAGGACAACCCTGGGAGACCTGCTTGTAGATGTCAGTCTGCATTTACTCTGCTCAGCCCGAGAGGAAGGAGCTCAGCACATGAGACATATCAGAGATGTACAGATGAAGCTCTGATTTTGCTCTGACCAAAACCCAAACTAAAAGTTTTTTGGTTTAGTCTGCAGTAGGGGAAAATAATTTTTTGTTTTTCCTTTTGGCACATGCCTACAAATCCTTGCATCTGGCCAGGAACTGGTGTTAAAACCCATACAAAAATGTCTGACCAGACTAATGTGAAAAGCCACTAACAGCCTTGGTGCGCCCAACACAAGCAGCTGCAGCAGAGAGCATGTTGCCTCCCTCATCCTCCAAGACAGCACTTACAGATCTGGGACAGGGCTTCATGCTTCAAACAGCAAACTTTTTACACCACCATCCCCAACAGTGGAGCAAACACAAAAAGCAAGAAATATTCTCAGCCTGGAGTCCCCTCCCCACCACTGACACACCCCATATCCCATCCCTTCCCCAGCACCACCTTCTCTCACAGGATAAACTACTCTGTTTGTATTAGGCAAGATTCACTTATGTAGATTTAGCTGTGCAGCTGCCATAAATCAAAATGTAAGAAAAATATCTTAAGCATAATCTCTGTTTATTTAACAGTTTCTGCCCATGTCTCTCATTTCTTCTTCACTCCACACTGGAGCCCTTGTGGGGTTTCCCATCCGCTGTGGCTGGTCCATCTGCCAGACACAGCCCCATCCAACTGCTCTGCCCACAGAGGGAATACCACAGCCCACGAGTGACTTTATTGGAGGGCTCTGAGTGAGCACAGTTGTCATCAGATCTTCAGGCATCTGAAGAGTCACTGCAGCTGCCTTTCACTGCACATCAGCGCTTCTGTGAACCGGCCCGGCTGTGCCAGGCGATGGCACACAATGGTTCTTGTATGTGCTTTATCAAACAACCTGACCTAATCCTCGTGAAAACATTGGCTGATGAAGTGCATTGGCGTCTACAAGGTTTTTGTGGGCTGTTCAGCTGTTTTGTTCTGCATAGTTGTGCTTCCCCTCGCACGCGAGCGGTGCCCGTGCCGGCTCTCCCTGGCGGCGTGGGCAGACAGAGCTGTTATTATGGGCTTTGCAAGGGCTTGTGTCCAGCCTTGGAGTTCACAGCATGCTGTGGAGGGAGAGCCTCCCAATATGAAAACAGGATGGAGAGGTGCTTCCCTGTCTTCTGAAAGTATGCCACAACAATCTCTAATTTAGCTGGAAAAGACTACTTAACGTGGGATTAACATTTTATCTGAATGTTGCAAGTCTCATAGTGAGACTCGCCCAGCACTTTGGTGCCAAACGCAAATCTAGAACCAGTAATAAACCCCTTGCTAAAGCCCATTGTAAAAGATCCCTGTAAATCCCACAAATACCTGCTGTGATTCATGTTCTCACGAGTACAACAGCCAATCTCAGGTACAGATGGGTTACTTGCACCTTCAAACAATTTTAGCATTATCTGGAATAGAGTTTCTGGACAACAAATTCCCTGAAAGTGAATATTACACAGTTGTAATATTTTGCACAGACATTCCTATGTCAGCTGCTCTAAGCAAAAGTTTCTTCCGAGGAAAAAGCTCAAATCCTGCTCTTTCCCTCATTCCAGCTATTTACAGCACCCTTAGACCCTTCAGTGTTACAGCGTCTTGGATTTAAAGGCAGATAAAAGCCCTACCAAACTGTCCAGTCCATCACAGACCTGTTCTGCATCTCCTGAGTCACAAAACTGCCGTCCAGAAGCGCATGAGGGAAAAAAATTACTCTTTTTTAAACACAGAATTTACTTTAGGTGATTTCTGGTGAACTATGCCAAGCAAGCCCACAGCTGGGACGTTTTCCACGCACATCCATCTTCCTTGCCTTTGAGGAGGCAATGTGCTGTCACAACTTGGCCAATGCTTTCAGGCTGAACCCGAGCCAATCTAGAGCTGTTGTTGTTGGGTTCTGAGCCTGGAGGAAACACTAACAAACAACAGTTTCCAGCTTGCTAGAGGTAAAATGCCTGACTTCTCTGCCCTGGCTGTGCCACTTATGGAGAACCAGAGGGGCTCAGGATGAGGCAATTTCTTTCTCTATGAATACACTTCATGCAAAGGTCTTTCCCCTGCTTTTGGGAGAACTACGTACAGGAGTCAGACCACAGCCATGAACTAACACCACACATTTCAGTAATTACCCCGAGGCTGCCAAAGAATTTCTGCACTTAATAGATAGGAGACAAAGAGACAACAATTTGCCAAGCTTCATTGATGCTGCACTTAGGATAGAAATCAAACCCAAGTGCTCTCAGCTCCTCTAGTCCACAGCTGGACTGTTCACTGAAAAAGGAAAGAGTTCACCATCTCCTTTTCCATCCCAAGCTGCATGAACCCAGCTTGAAGAAAATTACATCCAACCTGCACGTTCCTACCCTAAGGTAATAGGTGAATAATTGCCAATTAACTATGCTTTGAAATCTTTGTATTTCAGCAAAGGAGTCTGGTTTTCCACACTGTGTGTGCAAGTACACACAATAAGAACCAGACCCATCCTGGGTGGTATGGAGACAGTAAACTCATCAGGAACAGTGTACTCTACCATATGAGACATCGTTTTATTTGATGCCAAAGAAGAAAAGGGGGTGGGAGGAAGGAGGAAATGTAGTGCATTTTCTGCCTCCTCTCTCTGCCCAGGCACGATCAATTTTTTGTAACCTCACAGCGGAGCCTGTTTCCACCCAAAGGGCACTCATGCAGCTCTTGGACATGTGTTCTATATCTCAACAAAATATCAGCAGAAACAACATACAGCAAACACAACAGCCTGTTCTCCTGAAATTTCTATGAGAAACATTACTGAAAGGGTTAAAAGTGATCCGTAAGGATCCTATAAGATGTTCCATAGCACTTAAAAAAAAAAATCTATAAAAGTATGTACAAACCCAATATTATAAAGTTATGTTCAAAATGAAGAACTAAATCACCAGAGCCAAAAAGTAGTGAGCAATTTTGGTCTCAGCACACTTCTATTATAATGTGTTTTACAACCACTTGACTGACGTCAAATTCAGTAACACATCATTAATAGGATTTTTGTTCAGCTTACACTCAGATGTTTCTCCTGTTTTAAATCTCTCCTTATAAATCTCAAATTAGATTTTATACAAGGAGATTTATCAAGGTTTAAAAATAAAATATGAACATAGCTGATGCTTGAATTGATAAACCGTACAAGTTTAGCAGGATGAAGTTTTTACCACAGACAAGATGCAAGTTAACACATCACAGCCCTGTGCTATGGTTATTGCCGGGTAGGACCAGCACCATCATTCCTAGCAACTTCTTCAAAGGCAGAAGGAAATCAGAGAAGCAGTAACTCCACAAGGAAAACGTGAATACAAACTTCTATATATTAGACAAAGGTTGCAGCATAACAAGGCTGCAAACAATGATGAAAGCTCTCTCAAATCTGGTGTGCTCCCAGCAGAAACCATGGTGGCAAGGGGTTACTCTTCAGTTCTTCTACAACCACAACGTTGTGTTCATACAGAAGAAAAAAAAAAAGATGCTGAGGCAGCTAAATGAAACCTTAAAAAGGCCTTCTAGTAAGCTGACCAAGAAGAGGCACAAGGAGGACAGCCATGATCCAGTGCATGCTGCTACCTGAGCCCTAGGAACATGGAAAAGATAAAGTTCAGGTTGGCAGCCAGGAGAAACATCCCATCAGGAAGATGTATGGGATCACCACGTAAGCTCCCATGGGGAGAAACAGTAAAGCAGTTTCTTACTGCTTTTTAAATCACCTAAAGGGCTTTGTGGGAGAACATGATCCAGCACAGGAGAAACCAGAATTGAGGCAAGATTAGGGCAATCAAGGAGATTTATTACTCTTCACCACCAGCGGGTTTGCTTAGACCACAGCAGGACCAAGACCCAAATTTCTGAAACCTCTCAAGCAGAGCTATCCCCCCCAGCAGGAACCATGGGCAGGGCGCCCTGTGCCTCCCAGCACAGCAGGGGGATGCTGGATTGAGCCATCCTCACATGGAGACTGTAAGAGGAACAGTGGGGGAAGCACAGAATTAAAGATCAGCAATAGGCACCATGCATTTTACCTCCAGGTGATTGGTAGGAGGCCAGAACATGTTGGAAACAGCTATATTTTTTTACTATTCAATAGAGATTGAAGTACTTGTTAATGAGTGCCTGGCCCTGAGCCCGCTGCCAGGGAGGAGATGTCAATCAGTCTGGCCAACATGCCCAGCAGAAGAGATGTAGAAGAAGCCAGGCCCTGGGAAAAGGCCAGTTTTATAATTGCAGAAAAAACTTCATGAGAAGGTTAAAAAAAAAAAAAGCATTGGTTTTGAGTTAGGATGAAGGTTTGTGACAGGGTGGCAGAAAAGGGTGCCTCGGAGTGGGAACCCCAAAGACAGCGCTGCAACTCAAGCTGGAATACACAGAAACAATCCTGGCACACAGCAAACCATCACTGTCTCACCCAAGAGCAGCAGCATTTCCACGTCAGCCCCAGGAGACTGGAGAGCACATGATTCCTGAGTGCCAGCAGGACAGCAACGACAGATGTACCACTGAGTAAAGAGCAGAAATACCCCCCAAAACACACCAGCATCAGAAAGGCAATGGGGGATGACAGCTGGGTCACATCTGACTTATTCTAATGTTTTTTTGCAGCCTGTCCTACCAGTTACTCCAGCATGAAGCAATGATGGAGCAGCGGGAACCCCAGGAGAAGTCAGCAACCCCAGCACCAAGCATCGAGGTACTTGTGAATGCTGATGAGGGTGGCTTGGCCATAACTCATCTCCAACACGTAAACATCACAAGAGAAAAGAGCCAGGGGAGGAAAACGCCAATAAAATATCAAGACCTTGGTGTTACATTTGTGTGCGACCGCAGAAGGACCATGTAGATATTGAGGGAAGAAGAGACAGCAATGCCTCAGCCCCACAACTCATCTTTGCAGTCCCCTCTCCTCAGCAAACCTCCCCCAACTCAAACTCATCCTATCTGCAAACAAAACCAAACTTGGACTCTCAAATTACTAATTTTAGTTTTGAATTTGTTCCTTTTTCCCCCCCTCCCCT
>VZRN01000753.1:1716461-1740995 GCA_013397935.1 Dasyornis broadbenti | reverse complement strand
AAAAGCAGCTCCCAAATCCCCCACGGAAGACTCAGCTCTGCATTCAGAGGGTGTTTGAGATAAATTTGCCTTAGGTACAGCAGGTAAGGAAAAGTTTATCCCTTGGGTCATTGGGTTTAACAGTCCAGGCAATATTTGATATGCCACATGAAACACAAACACATTGTGCTTTAAGGAGATAAATTTAGTAATTATAAATGCAATTCTCCAACAATATTGAAATTCAGCTGGATTCAACTCTCTGCATTTCCAAACAATATGGGAATTACGGACTTATTAATGTGAAGGACATTTGTGTATTTTAACAAAGTTAATACAGCTCTAGCAATGACTGGGACCACAACCTAGAAGGGCCCGTGATCGTTTGATAATGAAAAGAAGCCATTGATTCACCACATGGCCCAGGGCAGATTGTGGTGAGCTTCCCTGTGCCTTTGTCAGCTTGAAAACCCAAGTAAAATTCAGCTGAAAACCAGATGCTACTTCTGAACTGACCTCTCCTGGATAAATCAAGTGCAAGAACCTCAGTCACACCGGCACAGTTGAGCATCAGCCCAGCACTGAGCACTTGCATCTGTGAGTAGAACTGGACCAAGAGACCTAGAGCTCACCCCAACAAGCCCCTCTTCTCCATGTTGCAAATGTATACCCTTGTCCTTCTTTTCACAGCAGCAGGCAGGAGGTTCTCAGATGTTTTTTGTCTAGAAAACAAACATTTGGCCACATACAGCCTTGGTTACTCTGTGTGGTAAAAGGGCTGCTGCAATTACTGCAGCGTGCAAGACAAGAAACATTTCCTTGGGTGACAGCACCGCTGGTACCCGACCAGGACCTGGCCCAGGCTCAGCAGAGCCATTTCCACTTGCTATTTTCAGTAACCAAGTCAGTTCCCAGCCCATTTCACCACGCAGAGCTGCAGACGCTACTTGTGCTGGTATTGCTGCTGTGAGACGCTTTGGTTGGATGACAGCTTAAAAAAACTCCCTACTCCAGCCGGGTAACCAAGAGCAGACCTTGGCTCCTGCTTCTTCCCGCTCCTTTGTAGCGCTGCATCCTAAAATAGAGCTCGGGGTATGTTTCGGAGTTCTGAGGTTTTCGCTGTTGTCTTTCAAACCCCGGTGTCAGAGCCTGTTTGCAAAACCACAGACCAAACACAAGCCATTCCACAGCCGTGATATTTGTGGCAAGATTGAAAAAAGCCTGGAAGGACCTCTTGGTAAACTACGCACACAGTATTTCAAAGCCACGTATAACTTCATTATGCAGTAAATCAAAATGACTTCAGCATTTAAACAGCACAGTATTCCATGCAAGCAGTTGTGTTTTGGTTTTTTTTAAAGAAAAAAAATATTTGTCACATTGCAGAATTTACAGTCGTCCCAAACATGAAACGTGGGCTGGGATCACGCAAGCGGATTCGCAGCCCCAGGACGTGCACGGAGCATCCCCAGCTGCGGGGAGGGTCACGAGGACAGCGGAGTTTCCTTGCATGATGGAGTACGTGGAGCTGGGGCTGTGGCCAGCACTCCCCTACATGCACCTGCGCTCCACCTTTCTCACCTCTTTTCCACTACATAAGCAGCAAAAAAGCAGGAAAATAGTGGTTTTAGTTTCTGGGAAGGTGCTAATATTTTTAATATAAGGATGCAAGTCATCTACACACACTTGCACACACTACACAAATTGTATCCACTCTATATATTAAAAGTTGCATGTGCAAAAGAAACATTTTGCAATATAATGCAGATCTACTCAGAGTGGAGAATGGCAGTGAATTGAAAACATTTTCAACTCACTGATAAAAATGGTAACTTAATTCTTCAGCCATGAATTCAAAGCTACAGCCTGTGTTATTCCTTCCTTCCCTTTCATGAAAAGTGAGGGGGAAAAAAAAAAAAAAAAATCACTTCCACCAACCCCCAGTGATAGAGAACTCAAAGCTTGTGTGGTTTCCCAGCAGAAGCTCTTCCTGGTGAGCCCCAAGAGCCCACTCCAGGGTTCTTTCCCTTCCACAGCTTCCTGCTCTCTACTCCTCATTAACATTTGCAGGATTAGATCCTGAGCAACCAGAGGGATAAAAAGGTGCTAAACCTCCAGGAACACATCAGTGTCCCTCGGGATGCTCTGCTCCTGCTGAGCAGCCAAGGCTGCTGGTCCAGCTCCCCTCCTCTTGCTGGACAGTGAGGAGCAGAGCATTCCCAGAGTGGTTTTGTGCCCACGAGTTACATGGCCAAAGACAAAACAACTCTGTTTACACCAACCAACCTCTCCTGTTGAGTAATTCTTCAACCAGACCGTTTCTTCTTTAAATCAGAATATTATATCCAAGACATTCAAAACACAAAAAATTTAGTGTTCCCCAACAATCTTTCAATAATACCACACGAACTATCACTTTTTCCTTAAAAGTTGTTGTGCCAAGGACTTCTGCTGCATCCTTTTCCAGCAGCCCACACAAGCACTATCTTGCACATGCAGGTGCCTGGGCACAGCCAGCTGAGCTCCACACAAAGATTAAAATGCTAAAATAGGCATCATTTCAGATACAAAATGTCTTTTGTATTCTGCCTTACTGGGTCATTTCAACCCTGACCTTCGTCTGCTGGACTTCTTAGAAACAAAACTTAGGGCCTTCAAAACTAATTCAGAATTATTCCCGGGTGAGCTGCCAAAGACACAACCACCACCATGGGCCGTTTATTGGCACAGCTCCTAGAAAGACCCTTGTAATTCCCCAAATTGTACATTCTCCATGGAGGAAAGGGAAAACAAATAGTACACCCAGGCTTTTTTCCTGAAAATGTTCTCGTTGGAAAACTATTGTGCTTGGAGCTATGCCACTCAAATTCATCAGAGGGGAGACTCTGTTTATTTGCACATCAAGTACATCTTATTGTTTCTGGACATAAGTATGTAAATTGTCAAGTACAAATTTATTTTTCCACTAGTTTAAGTTTTTCTCTGCTCTATAATTGCCATAATCCAAGAAACAGCCTACGTTTCAAAGAGCTCCATTTTAGCATGCTACAGTCACACACGATCAGAAAATCTGATTAGAAAAATCTCCTACTGGTATTTAGGATCTTATTTTTCAGCTGACTCAGAACAAACCTCTCCTTGGCTCCAACAGATATTCAACATCTCTTAAAATAAAGTCTTTGTTGAAAAACAAAAACAACCAATGACTAATGACTATTTTTTTCTATACTGATGAAAACAGACACATGCAACACATATTCTTCTGTCAATGGCACCATTCCAGCGCTCAGATTAATCAATCCCTGCACAGTTCAGAAATGTTACAACACAGCACAGTTATCAGTTTAAAGCAATGTATATGAAGAGAAGGTCAGTAAAATCAGAACTCCAAAGACACAGAAGAAAAGAAAGCCATTGGGAGGGCTCTGAAACAAAGAGCAATCACTTGACAGATCTCAAGAAGCTTGTGGACAGCACTCTCAGACACATGGTATGATTTTTGGGGTCATCTTGTAGTGAGCCAGGAGTTGGACTTTGTGATCCTTATGGGTCATTTCCAAGTCTGAATATTCCATGAATTTTATGAGCCTAACCTACGGGGCAGAAGACCTGACATGCCCCATAAGGTTTGGGTTTATCCACTGCTGCCCTTCAGTAGCAACTTGCTCAAGGTTACAATGCTGTTGCCTTCAGCAAGACATTTCTTTTTGTGCCTACACTTCCTTGAAGTGTTTTTAAATTGGTAAATACTAATTTGTTTAGGACAGGGGCTATCTTCCTATGGTTTGGGTTACTATATCAGGCTCTGCAGTTCTTAATTAAATGCTGCTGCTGCTGGTAATGAAAGGATATAGCCATAAGGAATGGATTTAATTTACTCCTCAGTTGCCCTGTTATCTGCTTTTAGTAATTGCAGAAAACTTGAGGCTGTATATATAACTGAGAATTATCCAGATATCCCTGGATAAGGCACAAGATTCTTTCAAGCTGTCATCTTTTACTATAAAAACAATAAAGAATTCATTTTGAAAATAATCACTACAAATGACTCCCTGTCCTTCCACTACTCCAAAGATGTGGGTCTTCTCACAGAAGGAAAACTGAAGAACTCTGACAATACCAGATTTTGATACAGAAAATAGATCCTGTGATTCTGGTGGGATTTCTACTGGTTTGTGTGGGACAGGACAGAGGGGTGTCTATTTTGGAATCAAAGCCTGCTTTTCAACAACAAAAGCCTCACTTTAGTGCTGTTACATTTCACTGAAGGCTTTAGACTCGTCTACAGCAGTGATCCATCAGATAGAAATGCACAGCGCTTTTTTGTGATCTCCAACTTCATAACCATAACCTTTTGTGGAGGATTTCCCTCACACTTGCATTCAAAATCCAGCTATTAGAGGATTCTGCATACAAAAAGTATTTTCAAAGAATCCCTTTTTGTAACAAGGAACAATATTTTCATTTCACAGAACAGACATGAAAATACATTTAGGAATGGATTTTCTTTCTGTATATGAGTTTAAAACTGAGTGACAAATCATTCCATGTTTTGGAATAACCAATACCCCTGAGGCTCAGGAACACCAGCACTTGCAGGTTGAAGTGCTCTTTTTATAAGCAAAGTACTTATGCCAAGTCAATTTTGTATATTATAAAGTTGTTATGAAGTGTAACTACTATGCAATATAAGCAAGACCTAAAGCTATAAGAAAAGAGGGTGGGTTTTTGTAATCAAAACCAAGGTGCAAATAATTGTTTTTCCACATATAGTCCCAGTGACCGTAGGCAAGGCTTAATAGGCTGAACACGCACATTACACGTAACTATACCCAATTTCGGATCCAAGTTTAACAGTGCCTCACTCTAAGAGTAATTTTGTCACCATCTGAAGCAAAAGGAGGACAGTTTTGTGACTATTTTAGACTGCTCTCTGACATCATGTGTTAAAAATGCTGACGCAGAGGTAGAATTTCCCGTAAAACCCTAAGCCTGAGTGCGAGGACTGAGACTACATGTATGAGTTTGTGATGTTCTCCGAAACTTATGTCATACATTAGGCTTTGGCAGTAGCTTTACTTCCTTCTCATTTTCTGTTCTTCATTAAAACACGTTGGGAATAGGGCTTAGGATATTCATGTCTCTGTTGCCTAATCCTTTGCTTTAAATACTTCTCAGAAGGTGGGAAGTCAAAGGGAATTAAAATAAAGGAAAATTCCTGCAATGAGAACAAACGTGTGTTTGGGGTAAACCATGCCTAAAGAAATATGCCAGCAGATGAGTCAAGTGCGCTGGAGACAGAAGGACAGACTGCTCCTTTCAGCCCTGACTCTGCTCCTCAGGGGAATGAAGGCACAATAAAGAGGAAAAGCAGCAGATCTGGTGCCAATTCTTAGGGAGTTTCTGTCGACAACATCTGTGCTCATGACAAGCACTCAGATGATATCAAGATAAACTGGGCTTTCCTGCAAACAGCAGTTTGTAAAATCTAGAAAGGAAATCTGGAACAGGGCTGAGAATTAGCATTAGAGCTTCTTTAATCATCTCAGCTACAGTGCGAATCCTGCTCTATTTTCACCCATTCCTGTGTCACCGTGGTACAAGAGACAGCTCAGCACCACCATTGAGATGGAGCTTGATGTTTTATTTCTGTCCTCAGCTTCCCCGTGATGACAGCTCCAGACTGACTGATACGGTACTTGTCTCTTCCTCAAAGCCATCATGCCATGGTTATTGCTTGATTTTTGCTTTTTACAGCCCCTCAAGGCTGGGACCATCTCTCCAGCCCCCAACGCCTGCAATGCTCATCCCCAAACCTTTTCCACGAGGCCAAAGTGTCAAGGCAATTCTCAGGCACAGTTGCAACAGTTCAAAAGGATCGTATCACCCCCAGCCAGGCCAACACACACCGTTCCCATGTAAAACAGTTAGGTAAGAATTCAGCCCTGTTTATTTACAGACTTTGTACCAATGTGGTATGAATCACGGCAAGGGGAAGGGGCACACATCCGTAATTGCTCTGGGAATAGACTGGTTTGCTTGCTCCAAAGGAAAGCAGAGAATTTATTTAATGCAATAGGTCAGTTGTGCAGTACTACATCCCTGGGGAAAAATTCTTCTTTATCAACCAGTAACAAAAGTAAATAGATCATTCTGCCCAACAGTCACTTAAAAGTGCTGCAGCCCATCTGTACATGAAAGTAGGTTTTAGGAGAGTTACTCAGAATAAATTAAACTCCAGCTCCTCATTTAGTAAGTTATAGTCCCTCTATCAAAAGAAGATAATGGGAAATGAGACTATAAGGATGTACTATAAACCTAGAAAGACTTTTATCAAATCCTAAATTATAAAGAATATCTGCAAACTGCATCTCACTACATCATTAAAGTAAGCATTTGATACTTTAATCTCTTCCTATCAAAGCATGCCATCCATCAAAACTATGTTTCTGCTTAGGAAATGCAAGCAGTATCAATATGATTCTTTAGATTAGAGGTACTAAAAAAACCCATCCACAGTCAACTGAAAAGTAGCCCCAAACTACTCCTTCAAAATTCTTGTTACATTTTACAGCACTGGACAGAGGTTGAAATATTCAAGCCAACCCTCAGCAACAAAGAGCCTACTTAAAATTTATGGATAAATTTCAACTTGTTCAAAAGAGAATGCATTACTTAATGTCACTAGGAAAGCATTATTAGAATATGTTTCTTTTATTGATGAAATATGAGTAGAAAAACACCAAGGGAATTGATACATAGACACACAAAGACCTACATTGTTCTTTCTGGAAGTAACTTCTGAAAGCATAAATGAAAACTCTTCAATGCTCTCAGCTTCAGAAGTAATCCAAATATAAAAAAATATCCTGATGCTTGTATCTTTCCCATCAAAGCCCCAAATACAGCTCTCCTGTGCTCTGTCATCAATGCCTCACAGTTTTCAAAAGCCTGCTAGATTTGAGGGAAAGCGGATGAAGCCCAAGAGACAGGGCTCAGGAGCACACAAACAAGTTCCTGATAATCCACAGGAAAGGAGATAAGTGGGTTCAACCTGGACCCCCTCGAGAAGAAAACAAGAGGAAGACCTCCTTCAACACCACTCCCTGAATCACACACTGCTCTATTTACCATCATGGTGGCCTGGCAACAAGAGGTTTCAGCAAAACAAATAACCTCAGAAATGCAGCAGTTTTTAAGGCACTTTCTTGCTGGACAGAAAGGAAGGGGAGAAGCAGACAGGCCACGCTGGAAGGAGCATCTCCCAGATCCCAGAGATGTCATGCGTGGAGTCCCATCACATGTTTCTGGCTTGGACCCTGATGACTTTGCATCATGGAAGGCTTTACCTGAAACAGATGAAAAGAGCAGAGAACTCACCCCTGACTTTTCATCACCACTGGCTGGAGAAACCTCAGGCACAGTGTGAAGTCTGGTGGGCTCAGACACTGACAAACTTTTCTGCTTAGTGGGAGTAGGGAGAAGAGTTCCTATCTCCACTTCACTTCATCTTGACTTAAAAAAAAAAAAGAAAACAATCCCAGGCCTCCCATCATGCCTTTTTATTTTTTTAATTTTCCTCCAAGCCTCACCTAGTGAGGTGCTCTGTGACAGCTCTTCCTTTCCTGTGGTTGGCACATCCCCATACCTCAAACTGTCACTGCACAGGAAGCCACAAACCACCTCTTGAGCTATATTTGGCAGGTGAAGAAAGAACATTTTTCCTCAGAAAACATCCCCTGGAAGAGGCTTGTATTTGGTACAAAAGAGTTGGTACTTTTTCATTCCTGCAGGGAACCCTTGATGGAGAGGAGATGCTCCTGGGAGGTAGCCAGGGTCAGTGCTGCAGACCTCAATTAGTCATGTTAAAAATCAGTGACTTTTACAACCAAAGTGCCAGAACCAGCATTTAAAACCAGTGTAATTCACAAAGCTGAAGAAAAGGCTTTGGTTTCTCTGATGGTGTTCAAACAGTGCCAGTGCTTTCAGACTCATTCCTTTTTACATGCCTGCATTGAAAAATGTGCCTCCTCTGTTCTCAGAGCTGCAGGTGCTCAAAAGCAACCACATGAACCTACAGCTCAGGGAAACAAATCCAGGCAGAATAGCTACTGCACAGGGAAAACCTCCTCCCGGAGATCCCAGATCTTGCAGGGATCTCCTTAAATCTCCACCCTGATGATAGCAGCCACTTACCAATCAGTACCACTTCCAACAGGAGTCAGACAAACCCATGAAGCGACAGATGATAGAAGGCTTACAGGGACAATGATTATGTCATTTTTTACTTCCACGATAAGAGCCGAGAAAGAAGGCTGGGGATGACACTGCATCCTAATGGGAAAACTAAGGCACAGAGATTTATCCAGCTGAAGCATAAACTCATAAATCCATGGGCAGGAACCCAGGAATTCTCAGTGATGTTTATTATTCTCTGAATACTTTCTAATAAATTCCCTCTTTAGTACAAAGCCTGCCTGATCCAACTGTACATATTTACTTAGTATTCTCTCAAGTGGCTTAGAGACTGGCTCAAAAAAAAAAAAAAAAATCCCACAGTGCTTTTTCAAGAAAAGCTGGATACACTGGTTGGATGCAATGGCAGATTTCTTTTTATTGCACTCCAGATGGTCCTGATCCTGAAAACCAACATCTACCAGACTCACAAGTTTGCAGAGGGTCCATCCATCCAGCCAAACCACAACCCAGCTGAGCACTTAAAGTCCTGGTACCTTGGGGCAGAGATAACCAAACACAAGGAAAAAAAAAAAAAAATACATCTTTGCATAGTCCAAAAAGGAAAAAGCAGCAGCAAAGTATATGCCCTCAGACCTCTCAGTTTTAGACCATCTTGTCTCACATTCCAGCAGTGCTTCTTCCCCTCCAGAGTGCATTTTGTTGTTAGTCATATAGCAACACTTATTCTTTTATCCTGTCAATTGCCTCTGCTGAAAAGCAAATTAAAGAAGAAACACAAACCTGAATACATTGATACGTTTGACAGAAACACACGGTTTACAGGTACATCATTTTAACCTGCAAAGCCATAACTAACCTGGTACCTTATGTGAGAGAAAGAGCTTTTGTCCTTACATGGCTGCAGTTTGTGGAGGTGTTTGGAGCTCCCTGGGCTGACTGAAAGCCTGTTGCTGCAGGAAACACCCCCACGAGGTCCCAGTCCCTGGAAAGCTGACCAGCCCTGAGGCAGCTGGAGCCAGAGAGGAGCAGCAGGGACATGGGTGGTGGAAGACATCTAGTAATGCAGCACAGTGGGTGGGAGATGTACAGAAGAGGATAGTGTAAGAAGTCAAGAATAATTGCCATTAAAACACAGACAGAAATATAAACATGAAAACAGAGAGTTTTAAATGGCCCTTTTCCCCCTTTATAATACCTATTTGGGGTTTTTTTCCTCTAGATTACATACTCCAGCAATTATGCCAGGAATGATTAAAATCAATTATCTCCTCCGTGAGAACTTCAGAAAGGGTCACCCCACAGCACTGCTGACAGATGCCTGAAAAAAATAAATAACCAACCCAAACGAAAAACCCCAACACTTCAGTTCAACAACACTCCTGGAAAAGGCAGACCATGTGTTCTTCACCTCAGGGTGAAGAAGAGAGGAAGCCTCAGCTATTTAACAGACTCAAAAATTTGGATGACAATCCTCTGTGCCACATGTGGCAGCAAGGGTTACTTCATTCAAGCTAAAACAACATGTTAGGAGCCTTCCCCCCTCTCACTGCAACATTACTTAATGGATGAATCAAGGAGAGCAACCCTGAAGGGCAAACCTCTCTTAACCGTGCAAAAGGCATGTTAAATAAGTAGTACAACACTTCTGGGATGCATTCAGCATGTCCTGGCTGCAGGCCCAGGAACATAAATCCATTCCTTACACTGGATTGAGTTTGCTTCAGTCTTTCCACTGGATGCGTTCCAAAGCTCTGTCCATCCCAACAGCAGCATCTCCACACCCCTCCATCCATCCTCGTGTTTTTCAAGAGTCTGGTCAACTAAAACTTCCTGATTGCCCCAGAGTAAGTCCAGACCTCAGAGCTTGTCATGCCCAGTTAGTAACTCACGAGGCATTGCCAACATCAATCCAGGGAACCTGGGCTGATCTTACATCTGGGGACTGTTCAGAACATTCTTAGCAAGACGGAAACCTCTTCAGCCCATGACACCATCAATTACACTCAACAGCAGTGGCAGCAGGGGGAAAAAAATAGATTTCTCAGGGGAAGAGGAGTCTGAACTCACGTTCGTGCGGACAAACTCATCATCCCCTTTTCTTAGGTTTCTTATTATAAGAGAAAAATATAAGCAAGATCCCAGAGGATCAAAAGACAAAGTGTCAGTGTCAGATGATTCATGACCGCCCAGTTCCTCTTCATTTCAAGAGTGACAAAGTAAAATAAATTAAACCCAGCTGACTAAAACAAGCTGTCCTAATTCATGGATGAACCAGGAGAATCAAAAGCGTATGACAGTGTTAGCAGGAAGGCCTTCTTTTACATGCAAACAGACCTCACTGTGTAAATGGCCAATTAATTTATGGGAGCCAGATGTCCCTGTTTAGTGCTGTTGTTTACCTTACTGCTCTGCCCTTTGATGGACTGATAGATGTCACCATTTTTCAGCAGCGAGTGAGCAGCAGGGCCACTGCCTCCCAAGCAGAAAGCCCTTTCTATCCCAAACCTGATAATTTTCCTTCTCCACAAACTACATTCTCCTATTTCCAGACTTGGTTTGTAGTGAAACATGCTTCCCTCAGTAAATGAAATGAAAGATGATCCTCCTGCTTGTAACAAATTCCTGTATGGAAACCAAAGCCAGACTCTGCCCATATCAAAATGGGCAGAGGCGCTGGTTCCAGACCTGCACCACAGAGCTCCAGCACTGCTGATCCAAAAATCCAGCACAGGAAAAATCCTTCCCCCAAGCATACTGCCTACTAATACTTAATGGAAACAAAAATGGGGGAAGGGAAAAGAGCATAAAGAGATTTAGATATAGCTGAATCACAGCATCAAAATAATAGGCAGAGCCAACTTTTCTTTAAAGAAGATGTGCCAAAGTTTTCCAGAATCAGAACCCAGTTTTATATTTGCACTAGGCTATAAAGTAAAATCCAAGTCTAAAGACACTTGGAAAAGTATAGGAGGTTGGCAGAGAGAAAACTCTAACCTCCTTAATTCACTATTTAAATCCATAGATAAACATAATCCATGCCATAAACAAAAGGAAGAATAAAAGCAGCTAGAAGTAGAAACCAATTAAGAGATACAGTGTACAATGAGAATGGCCATATCCTGTGCTAACCATTTTTAGTAGCTGCTCAGCAGCAGTTTAATACGCAAACTGAACTTGAAAAAAGAGAAAAGTTGAGTTGCCACAAAATATCAGTGTCCTTGTGCTCTGTCATGGTTAAAGATCAATGCACACCACCAGCTGCTCCATTCATGCTCTCACACAGCAACGCAGGAAAGAGCTCAAGATGGGCAAAACTTATTATCTCGCATCCATCAAAACAGATAGGAGACATCCCATCAATTTGCTCCCTAAACACTCATCTGCAGCACATTTCAAATCAATATGCTGCTCCAGCCTACACTGCGATCACAGTGCTCTGAGCAGTCCCCCTTGGGACACACAGCAGCCAGATGTGCCAGCCCCAGCCCTTTTGGTTACCCTGTCTCCCTGATAAGGAGAGAGCTGGAATCCCACAGTCCTGAACCAGGGAAATAAAGCTACATTCTCCCTCCAAGTGGTTTTCTACCCCTCTCTCCTCATTTCATTTTTCGGGTTTTTTTCAGTATAAAGAGAGAAGGGAGCCTGCAACACTGAAGTTCACACATTCTCTAGTTTTAGGGCTTTTTGGCCGCCTTCATTTTTTTGTTGTTGTTGTTGTTTGAGGTTTTCGGGGTTTTTTTGTTTTTTTTTTTTTCATGTCGTTTTTGTGTTTGCTTACTGATGTTATCTATAGCTGTGCTTCAACAGATTTTGATCTCAGATTCCTTTGCAATTGTCAAAACACCCACTTTGAAGCAGGCAGCGAGGGAGGCTGTTTGGCACCTTCACGTCATGCTTGGAATCTTAACAAATACCTCAGGACACTGAAGCCGCCCCACATCCCCCCCTCCCTCCCCCCAAAGCACTACAGAGTAATTTACCACAACATGTCCTGCTGAATAGCAAAGGTAATCTCTCTTCAAAAGCCCAAACTTGTAAGTGTCCATGCAATTTATTTCTCTGATTAGTTCAATTTTTTCCCAGTGATCTGTGTAACAAAACAGTATTATTCATGGCCAGATCTCGATGCTTTCAGGTCAGATAAAACTTCCATTGCTTTTAATCTGTTTGTAGCAAGACCTGATAAATTTAACAGAAACAAGAATTGAGCCTAACACTAATAAAGGAGCTCTTGATAACACAAGCTCCATCAATCTGAGCAATGTTTCCACTTAAGATGATGCAGCTGAGATAGGACAGAGACCTAAGCCTCAACACAACTTTATATACCTGCTCACTTAAGTGACATTCCTAGGGATTTACACAAACAGCTTAATTTCTTTGTATGATCAGAGCATTATCTAATACTCAGACCAGTTTTCCCGTTTTTTCCCACTTCGTTTTTTCGTCTTGCTACTGCTGTACATGGATTTCTGCAACTGCCCAATCAGTTTGAAGCACCAACTGCTAAGAGAAGGAAAGCTATGCTCATTATTTCCCACAGACTTCCAAGTCTAAAGATCAATTTTATATTATATTTTCCTCTACAGATTTTCATCTGTTCTGTCTTCAGTTTGAAATGTTCTCAGCAGTGAACATCTGTTAGAAAATCTCTTACAAAACCCCACTTAGTCTATGGCCCTTTAATCAAAGAAGGGTGAGGGTATTAAGAATTTAAAATAATATATCCAAGTTTAAAAACAAATACATGTGTTTTCTATTTGAGAATGTGTGTTATTACTTTCACATTCTGACCTGTTAAGTACACATGCTCTACCACAAGTCTCTCTGGAATTTTGGCAAGAACCGGCATTTATTTAATAAAAGGCCTTATTAATCGTAGGACTCTATCGTTGATACTTTACATTTACACAGCACATTACATTTTCAAAGCACTCCAACATTAAATAATTCAAGCAGCCTGTTTATTTGCATAGATGGATGCACACAATTGTAAAGGAAATTATGAAACGTGTTCACATGTTTCCGTCTGAAAGGAGTTATAAAAACTAAATTCTTGAGTAAATTGAAGATAGTTCACTATTTTTGGCACTGCATTATGAGAGAAAGCCTTAAAGCAAAGCCAAATTATTCCAGCATGTTTGATAAGGATTTGAGAGTGGGATCTCTCTCACCTGCCTTGACTTGACTTCGAAGGAGCGTTTTCCATTAGAGTTGTTCATCCCAACCCCTTTACAGTCTGAAGAAAGGGTTGATGGCAATGTCTAGAGAAGTCCCCTGTCCCCACAAGAGCTGCTTCTCACCAGGGACTTTTAACCAGCTCTGTCTTGTGGACTGAGACCCAGGGAAGAGGTACCTTTAGGCAGATGAATTCAGCTCAGTGTCTGCCCATCTCTGGCCCATTTAATCGGACAGTGTTGACTAGAAAAATGAATGTAGCACGTAACAGGACCAAAGGCATTTTGTTGTTGTTGAACACCACCAGTAAAACACACACTGCAAATTATTCTGAGCCAATCATTGACGCAGGACTACTTATAAACAAAGGGGTTTTTGATCCCAAGATACAAACAAGATTTTAGGAGTCCAGAAACCTTAAATGTCTTACATGTGTCCAGGTGTCTAACATCAGTGGTTCTAACACTTGGAAATTCTTCCCTTATTTTGATATGAAAACACTTCCCTTCACAAACAGACAAGCAAGACCAGGTCCTAGGTCAACATAAGAGACAACCACTTGTCCTGCTACACGACTTTTTATTAAGACCAGGAAATCACACCTGCAGCTGACTGAATTTGAGTTGATGTCTTTTTATTCTATAAGAGAAAACAAAGATTTTAAAAAATCAACCAACCAAAAAGCCCTCATACAACTTCAGACCCCATCAAAGTTCTAGTGAAATCAATTGGAGAACTTTAATATTTACTTTGTTTGGGTGGCACAGCCACACAAAAAATAGCTTAAACAAAACTCAGCTTATAGCCATAGTTTAGAAAAAAAAAAAAAAAAGGAAAGCTTAATTCTAATTAGAAAATCACTACTGGATTATTTTATTGAAAATAGAAAGTCCAGTGAATACCCAAAACATCCACCTCAAAATTTGCTGACAAAAGGTTTTTACTAGAGGACGGCTACTGCTTGAGTGCTGCCTACCTGCGTGGGTACCTGGTGGGAGCAGGGTGCTGCTTTAAGCTGTTCCCCAGCCGTGCAGGGATTTGCCTGGGCAAATGCTCACATGCCATCACAGCAGATGGTTTGCCAAACCCACAAATCCAGCTTTCTCCACAGTGGTTTCTATGGCATGCCACGGCTATGAGCAGGATTCTGCACGGCACGAGGGAGTGCAGGGCTGGGGGAAGAGGGTGTTACAGGGCTCTGCTCTTGGCAGTTCTGCTGACGCACATGACAGCATTAGCAAGAAGTTGAGACATGAACATGTGTGGGATGACTCTCCTCTTTATTATTAACCCATGTTCAAAAGGAGGAATAGAGAAAATGCTTTTCCCTGGTTGAGAAGATCATCTCTTGAGCACTTGCATCAACTTCTGTGATTACCCTGGGGGCACGAAACAACTGTAGGAACTGTGTGAGGGAATCTGCATTTGCACTCTTTTCTGGCTAAAAACCCAAATCACGCCGACCAAAACACCAAGAGGACTCCTCCTGCTCCTTGGGCAGGTACTTGAAAACATGCAAGAACTGTCAATTCAATGATTCTTTCCTCTCCCAAAAATTTCATCACCCTTTTCACCCTCCTCTGCACACTTTGAAGGTCCTCTGTCTCATTTTGGAAAAGGGAGGGGACACACATACTGTCTCAAGATGTAGGTGAGCTCAAGATGTCTCTCATCTTTCACAACCATTACTCATTCATCTCCCACACACAAGACTATTTTATTTATCTGCACCACATTTTGTCTGTCATTTTATCGCCTGGCACTCAAGCAGCTGTTGGGTAATTACAGCATGGACACACCACATGTATCTTGTCATTAGGAAACAACCCCCAAAAACCCCACAGAGTGGAGTGAAACCCCAACCCAACCACACCCAAGCTCTTCACAACACATGTTCAGCTTTAACCTCAACGAAAGCTCCCTGGGGAGCTCTGAACAGATGTGTCCTGCAGGCTTGTCCTGCTTTTACAGAAACTGCTTAGTCAAACATCTCACCACACCTTTCAAGTTACTTTGACAGCTGTATCTTCAGGAGCTGGAGGAAGGCTGGTTAGGAAGGGACAAAGGAAGGGCCAACATTGACCAGACCAATTCATCTCAGAGACATACCTTACAAAAACCACATGAGATCGTTATTTGGGATGTTAAAAGATGTCTACACGAAAGTTAGCTCCTGGATGCATAAACATCATGAGAATTCAGCAAGCTCATGGCACATCTCACTTTCTGCAAAGTCCGTAACTGGATTACATCCAACCAATACAAGCTCGAGAAGTCTGAGTCTCTTTCCCTTTCTTATTTCCAAGAAAAGCACACTCATCTTTCACTCATACCACACCATTTCTCTACTTCACACCGCAGGGTTACAGTGGTTGATACCACAGAGAGATTTCTAACCTCCATTTTTCAGTTTATCATCACAAGATCTAAAAGCTGCTTGCTTTCAGCACAAGTCCACAGACCTCATTTCTCAATGTGGACATCAAAGTGCACTTCAGAGCAACAACATTCCTGCTCCAAAACCTAACACAGGAATATTTGCAGAAGTCTTCAAACAATGCAGTTGGATCATGTTTTCCATAGGAAACAGAAGCCTGTGTAAATAAACATGTATCTCAAAATGTTTCTACCTTTCTCTTAAAAAAAATCCCAAAACTAAACGCCCTCCAAACAATTTTCCAGACTCCCTAATCTTGAAATTACTAACAGTACCCTGATGTCCTGGTGATATTCATCTTGGAGACACAAGTCTGAGAGCTTCCCCACTCCCAGTGTGCTACTACAGGGCTGCCATGAAGAGCACAGCTCCAAGGGAGCGACTGTCCGATGGAGGTTTACAATTATTTGACCCCAAGTCAAATCATCATCATTTTCTCTTTTATGGAGACACACTAGCATGTTGTATATACCAAAACCTCCCTAATTACTGTGGTTTCCTTTTGGATAATAATCAGGAAAATATACGAGTCCATGAAATCTGAATGGTAAACAACATGCAAAGGGGTAAAAGAAAAATGGGAAAAGCAGGCATATTTTTGCTCTTATTTGTGTATGTAAGAGCCTCCTCTTGGGACTAAAGCCTGGTAAAATTCCATGTTTACACTGCTTATTAAATTCAAGGATAGAGAGAACATATGATTGGACAGATTCCTTTAAAGATTTTATTACTTTGAGTCCAGGTCTGGTAGAATTATGAAGATCTTCCCAAGAAGAATCAATAAAAGCTTTACAGCATCCTGGATAGCTGGCAAGTTTGTTTTTATCTTCTTCCTAGCTTTGTTCTGCTTCTCCCCCTTTGAAGTTCGCTGCAGAATAGAAATGTTTTGGTGTTTGATGGTACTAGTCAAAAAGTTTCTGCTGCACACTGGTAATAAAATCCACTAACCCTTTTAGAAAAGAAAACTGTACACAAACCTAAGGATAACTATTAGAGTAGTCATTGATCCCTGTCCTGTCTGCAAGGCAAAATAGCTACTCCTCAAAAGCTCCACGAGATAAAATTGATTTGGACTGTGGAGAGGCAAACTTCCAGTACAGCTGCAGTTGTGCCTTTACAGCACCAGCCACTTCTCCTCTGCAAACCAGCAAGGCCATCAAAGGCAGCCAGCAGCTGAACATTAGGTTTCACCCTATACAAAACATACAGCGCAGGAGATTTGGAGCCCCCAAATAATACGTGACCACCTGTTCCTTGGGCAGACTCATCACACGTCCCGCTCATACCAGCGCGCTCACGGGGGGGATATTGTTTCATGGCCATATGTACCAGCCATAAATCACAGCCAGAGCCTTTTAGTTAGTGTTGTTAGCACCGAGTGCTGCATTTACATCTGCAAACCGCAGAAACAGTTGTGGTGCTAGCAGCACACGGTTCCCTCACAGGCTTCCAAATGGAAAAAAAAAAAAGTGGGTTTAAACAAGTAACATAACCTAATGGACAGAGTCAAGCCCAGAGCTTGATTTTCTCCTCTTGCTTTTGATCTTGCTGCTTGTATTTAAAGACCTCCCAGGTCACGAAGCTGTCCCCATCAAGAGGCTGGAGAATGACAGCTGCAAACCTCATGCTGCCCATCAAACCCAGCACAGAGTTCAAGAGCCCATGAGAAGATTTTTGCTTATTTTTATTGCAACACACAGTATTTTCCTCCTGGGTTTATTCTCCCAATTCCTCCTCTCTGTGCATGTGTAATTGACCCCTCCATTGACTCTTTGCTACTCTGGAAAACTACTGCTAAGACCACGAACCAGGGATTATATTACAAACACTTAAAATATCTTCTAAAGCAAAGAACAGTCCTGACCGCGCGTTTCATTCTTAAAAACTCATTCTGATGTTCAGCACCAGGAGATCCATTAATGAAAAGGAAGTATCACTGGACTCATAGGAGACAAACTGCTTCCTCTCTGATCCTTGAGGAATGACAGCTCACTCCTCAGCTATGAGTGTCCTCAGGAGACAGCAGCTTCAGCAGAAGGGGGTCCTGCAAGATCTGCCATGGCATCAGAGAGCAGCAAGAGCAGCCACAGCAGCTGTGCCAATGGCTTTGCCTGCAGCTCAATCCCAGCTCTGTGTTAGACATATCCTCAAAACCCAGCAACAAATATGGAGGACAGAAGTGCTGATCTCCTTAGGTGGTTTTTCCAGAACAAAACAGTGTTTTCAGAGAAGAAAAGCAATTCAACAGCTTTGGGCAGTGAGCATGTCGGTACCATCCATAAAGGAAATCCATTACTCTCTTTGGAAAGCAGAGAGCTTATAGCTCTGTCAGGCAAATTCCACCCTTATTAGAAGCACTCGTATTTTTTGGTACTCCAGCATTGCCCTGTCCCAGTCACACACAAAACCCATGGCAAGTACTGCACAAACACAGAGCAAAGGCAAGCCCTTACCCAAAAAGCTCTCAATTCATGAAGTAACAGCCCAACCAAACCAAGATGGAAGTACAAAACCCCCTAATGAGCAACGTAGTAAAAGAGTCCTACCAGCCAAGCCTTTTCCTTTATTTTTTTAAAACCTTGAGAGATTTATGAGTGGGACGCAGATGGGGATGATGAGATGGTTTTACAGATGCCTACATGCAGCTGCTCCCAAGCATGAAGGTGCACGTTTGAAATAAATGTGAGAATTGAGCAATAGAAGCACTGGCACCAGCTCTGTGTTATCTTTGACAAAGATCATTTGTTTTTCTCTGGAGTTGCAACACAAACTGAGGTAATGCCCAGTGTATGTTTGCTCTATGAGATGATTTTATAACACTGCATCTGAAAACTGAACATAAATTTCTTTCTAAATACAAGTAGAAATAAGCTTTTACAAATGCTGACAATCTGTTGTAACCTAACGTGGGATTCTGTGTTTAAGAAACCAAAAGTACAAAAAACCCCTTCTTTTAAGACTGTGGAGTAGTTTACATACAATCTTCTTTAAACAGCATTCAGTACAAGGCCACAGGAAAACTCATCTTCAGGGATATTGGAGGAATACCAGTGACTACTAACCACTCCTTTGGAATATCATAATGAAATAATAGAAACCCCATACAATTATATTTATATCTACATAAACACAGAAGGTCAAGAAGGTGCATCTCATTAAAAGGATGCTGTGTAAGGCAGAAATTCATCTTACTACTCCAAAAAGTCAATGGCAGTTTGGCAGCTGATCTGCTTGTGACTTGGAAAGTCTTCTACTAAGATAACATAAATGTCTAATTTGACAGAATTGCCAAAACTGTTCTTGTCTGTTCTTATTAATTCTTAATCTAATGGTTTACAAATGTCTGCCCATTAGCAGTGCCCAAAAAGAAGCACACTACGTGCATTTTCTTTTAAAGTCATACAATACAAAAATCATAACAGAAGGAAAAAGAAAGGAAAAAACTTTTTGTAAAACAAAGAAGCCCAAGATGTTTCAGCCAAAAAATACATGGAACTAAGTTAAATAATTCAAGCCAGGAGAGAAACCTGCACAGCAGATACCCAATTTATTACTCATACAGGAGAACTAACCAAAATTTTAATTGAAATGCCCACTTCCCTATTATTTCAAACCATGATGAGGCAAAGCAAAAAATGAAAATACTTATTTCCAAATGTTTTTTTTCTGGTAGTTCACTGGAGTTCTCACAAGATCATTAAGTATATGGCAAAAAAAGCTTCATTAGCACTTGGGAAAACATCCTTGGTAAGGTAAAACCCTCCAAGCTTCAATCTGTCAGCACCCACAGGGCCCGTGCACCCACCCCAGCTTGAGAGCAGGCATGCGAAATAAACAAACAATAGCTATTTGCAAATACTTACACTAAAAAAGCAAAAACCCTGAGGACCATCCTTCAGAGCATTTTATTAAACTTGCTTCCTTGCAAGGTGGGGATGACCGGGCAGCCTCAGCTCCCTCCTGGGGCAAAACAGCTGCAGCACATCAGCAAGGCCACCTCGGGCCACGCCAGGAGATCACGTCTCAGTCCACCCTTAAACTGCACATGCACAGATGGCAAAAGGCCAAATAACAGCCAGGCCTCCAAAGAGGCAGAGGTGTCTAACGTGGGAAGGCTCTCTTGCCAGCGCAGAAGGGGTTGGCCATGCATGGAGAGAACAAACAGCTGGAAATCACAGTTGCAAACACTGTGTATGCAGCACAGGAGGGTGCAGATGGGCTCTTGGGTGAGGCCAGCCAGGAGCAGGGTGCTACAGAAAAACAGCCTTTCCTGTTTTTCAATCCCTTCTTCCCAGCCATACGCCCTGGTCCCTGGCACTGCACATCCTTTCCCTGTGCCTTGTCCACCACCTCATTTAACTGGTTTGGTGTGTGGACATCACACACTGGCACACCACAGCGTCTGAGTAAGTCTCAGCTTAAACTAAGCTCAAATTGAGTAAGGCCTCTTCCATTTCCAGTCATGCTCTGATGAACTGGGAATCCTTTGAGAAGCTCTCTACTGATGCTGTGAGCTCTGCTGCCCAACTCCTGAATATTTATATAGAGAATGTTTAAAAATATCCTCTCATACACTGAATATCACCAGGAAACTACAAGAGGACACTTGTAGTTTAAGACTCAAGTTCTCAACAGCATCTTGCAGTTTTTAATGACAGCTGATAGGCAACTTAAAGACAGCAACAAGGACACAGCTCCAAAGGTAATCCCTGTAGACCTTTAATAAGCATCACATGGAATTTCCTGCAGCAGCCACACTGTTCCTACCCAAAACACAGCTCTGCACTCCAAATACAGCACCCAGTTTAACACAAAGTTATATTCCCCTTCTGGAATTTTTTTTTTTTTTTTTGGCTTGGCTATTAACAGAATCAAGCTAGAAATGCTTCTAAGTATATGCAGCCTTCTGCTTTTGTGTCCAAGCCTGGAGAGTCACCGCAGGCTTTCGGCAGGCAGGTCCTTAGCACTCCCCAGGCACCCCTGACCTCTCAGCCCTTTCATTTCCTGCCATGACTTCAGAGATAGCTGGCTTGAGAAAGCAGCAGGACAGGGGAAAAATAAATAAAATAAGATTCCCTAAGCTGGGCCTCCCTCTCCATGCTGCCTGGGAACCCCCAGCACATGGCTCAGGCTCACTGGGAAGCAGCTTCATAGAGGCAAAAAAAAATATTAAAAAAAAAATTGTGAGGGTCTTTGAGCTGGTGTCTGTTAGTTCTTGTGCAAAACTGAACAGGGAAACAACAAAACTCCCAGAGGCAACATCAGCCATGCACTAACAAAGGATGTGTAGCAATTTGTAAAATCTGTGTCCTACTCCCTCTCCCCATCAAAAGGTGTATGAGATGATTGTGCACATTTTTTTCCCCTCTCCTGTTCATTAGGAGAGCACTCAAAGATCCTCCATTCCAGCTGACATGTACCACTGCAAGTGAAAGCCCCATGAACACACGAGGCAGCTTTACAGAGGATTCCCGCTGTCCTGGAAAGGCACAAGCACGTTATGGCTAGGAAAGGAAAACACACATCCCCATTATCTCTGGTATTTGCGGTGCTGCAAGGCACCCCAGCCTCACTCCTTTAAACACTGTAAAAGCAAGCTGTAAAGGGGTTTTCTGGTTTTCACCATGAGCACAAAGCATGGGGAAAGTCATCTCTGATGCTTGTCCCATCTGGTGCCACACCACCACCGCTGATGTCTGCTCAGCATTGGCAGCACCAGGGGACCAACCCAAAGGCGTCACCACCAACAAGAAGCTGTGCGGTCCCAGTCAAACACCAACAGGGTTTTAGTTTTATCAACATTAGCAATCACTGCTGCTTTTCAAAATCTTATTCTAGAACAGGCATTTTCCCCACAGACAGCAGTTCCTGGAAGTAGGGCATTGCATAAAAATCCTACTTTCCACCAGAGAACATTCCCATCCCCATGGCCAAGGCTGGGAAAAGGAGAACCTGAATGCAACAGGGGCTGAACAACTTGAAAATATTTCAAAGACACACTTGAACTATGGTGAAAGCCCATGAATTTAAGATTGTGTGAGCACCAATTCCATGGTTGAAAATCAAAGCCCTTCTTTGACAAGTTAAAATTCAAACACAAGTATACAAACATTCATTTAATACATAATAAATATGAATTCTGTACTGTAACCCTTGTGCATCATGTCTCCCTGTGGTGGGTTGACCCTGGCTGGCTTCTGGGTGCCCAACAAAGCCACTCCATTACTCCCCTCCTTAGCTGGACAAGATATAACTAAAGGCTCTGGGTTGAGATAAGGACAGGGAATGATCACCCACCAATTACTGTCGTGGGAAGCACAGACTCAGCTTGGGAAATTAGTCACAGCCATGACTGTCATTCTCCAGGCACTGCTGGAAAGAGGTATGGTTTGGAGCACAGGGGAATCCCAGAGGAAAGGAGGGAAAGTGCCGCAGGACAGCAGAAAAGAAGGCCCTGATCAATGTTCTCCTATTAAATAGGAGGCACTAGGAACATACCACCTATTCCATCATTTCCTTACCTTCTGTTCAGTAGAAAAACTAGATTTTTTTTCTATTCCTTTAAACATTATCTCCAGGGAAAGGTATATAAAGCACATCTCCTTAGCACTGCAGCACCATGAAATGCAAGGCACCATCAGAACATCACTTCATCCAGTGCTGTTACTGAACTGTGGAGCAGTGAGGTTAAGTTTAACAATTCCCTTTGGGAGATGGAGCCTGAACATCCAATTTCATATATGTGCCCTAAACCACCAGCCTCCTCCACATGAAGATGAATAGTCACCACAAAGGGCTATAAAGAGCTTCCTTTGCAGCAGAACATTCACATACCCAGCACAGATCAGACCCTTTTTCTGAAGGTCACATTAAAATCATAACAGAGTTTTCCATCCTTTAACCCAAAACACGGGCAAGGACAGGAAATGCCACACAACCACCAAACTTACCCTAGCTGAAGAAGAGACAGGAATCTTTACTTGAAGGCCAAAGGAAAAATAATTTTTCCATCCTTGGCATGGAGATGAAAACTAGAACAAGAATTGCTTATTGCTGTTTCTCTGCCCTGCAGCACCTGACCTGCCCAAGTTCCCCACATGGAATGCTGACTTGCCCCATGCTGGTGAGCCTTCAAAGGAGGGCTGAGCCCAAGGGAGAAAGGGCCAGTGACCACAGGGCTGCACCCTGAAGGCAGAGACGGCTGGAGAGCAGAGGGGTGGCTTCCTCCAGCACTGTGGGAAGAAAGCTCTGTGATATGGAAAGGAACCGTGATGGGACTGCAGAGAGTCCCAGGGAACAACTGCAGGGCGCTACATGCATGGACAGCGCCACCCCTGGGGACACTGGACCTCTGCCAGCAGCAGGGACAGGCCCCTGACACAACTACCAACCCACTGCAGACACACAGATGCATTAAGCCCCATATAAGCTTCATGGTCATTGTGTTATCCTAGACAGGGTATTTCCTTCATTTAAAGCTTACAACTCATCCTCACCACAGATTGGAACTGCAGCATTTCAGAAGAAAATGCAAATAGGTTACATTCAGTATGCAAAACAAAGGTAAAGGTCCAACCTGATTAAGTTTCTAGCATGTAAGTCTTACAAGAAACCTAAAAATGAGAAAATCCTTACAAGCTCCCAGCATTATGGTTTAGGGTTTTGTTTGTTTGTTTACTTTGCAATAAAATGTTAATTATTTGAATTGCTAGAAATAATTCTGGGGTATCATGCAAGCCCCAGGCTGCTGACCAGGCACTGCAGTCAGCTTAAAAATAAGCTACAGGCCAAGAAACATTGCCTGGCTGATGCTGCTGACATGAAACGAGGCACTTCCAGTCCTGACACCCATTGGGACTTGGTTGAGACTCTTGTCTCATCCTTTCCAAATTAACTGCTTGTTTTCACCCTGCAATTGATTTTGTGATTAGGCCCTGAAGACATCAGGGTCAGTAAGGATGAGTCTGTCAATCCACCAGAGCTGATAAGGCTGAGCAAGGTCTTTACCTTGTCAGTGGCTTCTGCAAGTTTTACTGAGTTTGCTGCCACTCGCCTGTTTGCGCCAGTGACACAACCAGAGAAATCCAGGCCATCCACATTGCCTTTTTCAGAAAGCCTTCTGCTGTGCAGAACTCTCACTTGCTGTGAAACACAACTTCCCCCAAAGCTCCTTCTCAGCCCAGAGCTGAGTAGTGATGGAGACAAAACAACGCCGTGGGTCCGGCTGGCACTCCTGCTCCAGAAATGTCTGTGGGCAGCAAAGACAATCTTCCCCAGTGGCATTGCATTGAGAGCAAACACAACAATGAGTCCATCCCAGCCCTGCAATCTGTGCCGGGAGGCTCAGGCAGGGCCGCACCAGCGTGAGGCTCTTTCACAATGAACTGTCCGGGCTCACGCCACCCATGCACCATCGGAGAGATCTCTCCAAGGCCCAGCACTGACCTGCATCTCAGGACATCCCTTCTGGAGCCAACACTCTCTTTATTCCCAGGATGGCAAGGGCATGAAGCAGCCACTCGTGACTGGAATGTTCCCCTCACCACAATACTAGACAGTCAGGATTTTAGCATTTTTGAAAGTTTGACCATTTTCCATGCCAGCATGCCAATGCCTGGAACAAAGTAAGCAGAAACCTAAACAAGAGACTGAGGCACGGGGCTGCTGTCAGCCAGCAAGACTGAGAAAAGGCTCTAAAGGTCACTGCAGCAAAGATTTATTTGAAACAAAAGCAAAGGCAA
>VZRN01000753.1:1691087-1716420 GCA_013397935.1 Dasyornis broadbenti | reverse complement strand
AAAAAAAAAAAAAAAGAAGAAATCATTAGTAGTCACTTACAAAAGGTTCAGAGAACTTTATACAAAAGGGAAACTCAACCCGAAGTCAGCTCTTAATGACAGAAATTCCTATGAAGAAAAGTTCTTTGTGCAAAGAGCAGAGAAGAAAGATTCCTGTGTCACTAAACCTCTTTCTCCAGCTTTTCACCAGTCAGAAAACACTTCATTAACAGTTAATGTCTACATAATGATTGTATTTTACCAGCACCTGTTTTTTCTAATCTTGCCCAGCCTTGTCAGTAGACTTTGCTGCTTCAACCACTGCACTGTCTATAACCTGTCTGTCACTATTGCCACCTTTCAAATACAGCTCCAGACTACTAAGCCCTCCTTGTCTTCAAACAACAGCCACTCATGTCCCACTTAAGGTTGAAGTTTGCCATTTGCAATCAAGTATCTTTCAAATCCCTATAAAATACCTAATATTTTAAAAACAGCAGGTAGCACAGATGCAGTTTATCTGTCAATGAACAATGCAGCCTTTCCCCTTCGAACTGCTCTATTTCTCCATGGGTAAATTGAACTTTCAATGAAAAACATTAAGTCAAGCTTGTTGAATTTATGCTTTCTCTTCTCATTTTAGACCTCTCTTCCTCCCTTAACCAAACTGCTCTCCCATAGGCACCGTGACGTTCTCGGGTGGTGACAGGTTGTTATGTCACCACAGCTTCTCACTTCTCACTCAGGAAACTCAAAAGCAGCTGCTGACATGAGCTGGGACTCTTGTACACTCACTCAGTTCAGTACAAGCTGCTTCTTCATCACATCTCCTTAAGAGTAACAAATGGATTAATGGAGAAAGTGGGAAAATGTAAACTTACATGCCTCTGGCATAAATTAAATCCAAAAGAAAGGACAAAGAGATGCTTTCGAACAGATTTTGTTCCTAGTCATGCTTTCACCATTATTTGGGGTGTGCAGATGGGAAAGGGATGGATCAAGTAGAGCTTTAACATGTGATGTAAAACATCAGCACCTGCACTCAATCCTTCCCAAAATCCCAGTCATATTGCTCTACTCTGTACTTATATGCACAGAAAATGGCAAAGCAGCTTCTGCGCAGCCATGCAAGCAAGAAGGCTGCTCACTTCAGCTCCCACGCTGAATCCACCAGGCTCCAGCAGTCTGGGTTTGCCAGATAAGCTCGGAGCAAGAATGTGAAGCCTCGATGCTCCTCCAAACGCAAATCTGAAGTCCCTGCTGCTGGCCCACCACTGCTTGACTGTTTCAGTCTGTGATGGATGACTTGCCACTACTTGGAGTCTTACAAAGAAGATTAGATACCTCTTCAAAATGAGATGTTTTAATCTGGTTTCTGGAAGAAATCCTGCACCAGGAGGTATCAAACACAGATTTAACAACCCTAATAATTCTTGTTGGCCTTAAAAAAAAAAAAAAAAAATCTAATCTGTAATCTGGGAGTGTTTGGCATCTGTGACCCAGAGCTGAGATTACAACCATGCTGCTCCTTTGCAATCACATAAATCTACATAAAAATCTCACAAAGGGAAAGAGGAGATAAATATGAAATGCTTAGTAACTACTGACTTGCTGGCCAACAGATGGCCACTGCAAACTACAGTGCATCTGGAGCTCTTTTCTTCCAGAAATCCAGACAAACTTTAAACTAAGCAGCCACCACACGTCTGCATCGTGTGCCCAATGTCTTGGGTGGCCTCACAGCTCCATCCCTGAGCACCTACTTGTGGCATCAGGGAATCCTTACAGCTCTTCCTCTACACAGCTTAGGGCCATTCACACACCTACCCAACATCCCAAGGACACACTGACCTTCATTTGAAGATCACACCACTTTTTCCAGAGATCAGATATTTCCTACTGCCTTCCCTCAAAAGAGGAGCTGTGCAAGACTGCTGCTCACATGAGATTTATCTACTGAAAAATTACTAACACCAGCTAAAGACAAATTAAAAATCAAGATTACATGTGACTGCTTGGACCCATTTTTCCCTAAAGTCACCTTTGCACCAACAGAACTTTTGACAAGAGCATGGAGTGACAGGACAAGGGGGAATGGCTTCATGCTGTCAGAAGAGGGGGTTAGATTGGATGTGAGAGAGAAAGTCTTCCCTGTGAGGGTGGGGAGGCCCTGGCACAGGTTGCCCAGAGAAGCTGGGACTGCCCCATCCCTGTAAGTGTTCAAGGCCAGGTTGGAGGGGCCTTGGGATAGGGGAAGGTGTCCCTGCCCATGGCAAAGGCGGTAGAACGAGATGATCTTTAAGGTACCTCCCCATCCCAAACCAGCCTGTGATTCAACAAACTGGACCAAAAGGCTCCTCTTGGAGCCAGCCAAACTCAAAGCCTGCATGATGCTGCAGAACCTCCTTCCTTAACTGGTTAGAGATCTTCCAATTCATGAGCTGAATCTGATCACCCAACGTGGGATCACATCAGGTGCCTCACTATCTACACCAACACAAAACCCCATTTCTTTCCTCCAACCATTTCGTTCACTCGATCGCATCCATTGCCAGCCCAGGTCCAACAACTTTAACCCACTGCCAGAAATGTAATTTCGCATTGCAGTGAGGCTCTGGGCAGCAGATGAGCCACATCACGCCTTCCTTGATCCCTTCTGAATAGGAGAAGTCTCAGAGATGCTGAAGTTCGCTTGTTATTTCACAGCTCTGACTTTGCACTAACAAAGTGGAGCCCTATTACTGAAGGTCTAATTATGTTAGTGCTTTTACAGCCATAGATAGTGCATTTATCCATCTAGATTTAAAAGGCTTAACATTACATGGAGGAGGAAGAAAGGCAGAAGACCACATCAAAGGGACTGCAAGGGCTTTGTTTCACATTTATTAGCAGGAGGACTAATGCCAAACGTGCAAACAGCACTGGAGAAATGCACAGTGGAGATACAGGGCCGCACAAGGTGTTACAGCACAAACACTGTGAACATTGCCCTCCTTTGGGGTGAAATCCCTCTTTCACAGCAGGCACTGGGAGCTTTGGGGCTCAGCAGTGTAACCAGAGGAGACAAATCTGCTGGGAGCACCCAGCAGGGCAGGAGACAGACACCAGCAACCACATCCCTCTATTCACCAAGGGTGGAAGCAGCTTCAAAACACTCCTCATGGCTTCCTGCTTAGCTCAATAAGCATGGATAAGTGAGGCTTCCAAATGTGCTAAGAGCCTGAAGACCCCGTTGAGTTCAGTCACGCTCTGAAGTTCAGCACCTTTGGGATGAGGAAAAAAGCCACCAAAACATTATGTATTTTAAAGCAGGCCTTACACGTATCATGCATGTTTTGTTCAGACCAAACCCTGTCCTCCAATGTGCACGATCATCTCTTCTAGAGAACATAAGCATTTATAAACAGTCAGTCTTTTAAAGATGAGCCTTTGATCTAGTTCCCAGTTATTTATTGAGATTCACCCCAGAGAGCAGTAAAATGCAAGATCTAGTGGGAGAAGGCAGTTTTTACATTTTACCAAGTTTAACAGAGCAGAGAACGCCATCTGCATTTAAAACATCATTTGCACCAGTTCTGTGAAAATACACTCCTACGTTTTAGAGCAGAAAAGGTCCAAAGCATTTCTAGACAGTTGGGATGTCTCTGCATAATTTCAGAGCCCCTCTGCTCTCCTCCATTCACCTCCAGCCCTCAGCAATAGTAAATGCCAAGGAAAAGCAGAAAGATGTATTATACATAAGCCCAAGCTGCTTAACAAAATCTGCTCCACTAACAAAATTACACACACGGCTTTTGCAAAACCAGAGACCCAAGCAGGGTATTAGCTCTTCATTTACATTCAGCCCTAATCTAACATGTCATGCAAATGGCACAGGAGGGAAAATGAAACCAAAAAACCTCCCAGCCCCTCTCTTACCCCTGAACTACCAGACCATCTGTAGTTTCAAAGAAATTCTAGCAAGCACAGCTCAACATCTGCACCTCATTAAGACCTAATTTGAAACAATTGCTATTCCCTATCTCTCTTGTTTTTCCTGGCTAGAACAGCTTTGATGTCTCCCAGTTGACAAAAATACATAAGAAATAGGCATTAAAAAATATCAACTGGAAGGTAGGAATTCATTCACATGAACAACAGGTAACTGCGTTCAGAAAAAGAAACCAGAGCACTGAGCTCTCACGCCTCCCCCAGCCACAACTACTGTACGGGGCAGGCGGATGCTCCCTCGCTTCTTCATAACTCTCCTGTTACGAGCAACCACTGCTCGCTCAAAGGGCACAGCCTCTTCCAGCTTGAGACTGGGAACTGAGGATTCCCTGTTATCCCTGGGACAGCATTATCATAACTTGTTTTGCCAATCTTTGTGACAGCTGCAAGTTTGATTTGATATAAGCAAGAAATGGCAAAACAAAATGCGAACCCAGGTGATTCATCTCTTGCAGATATAAACTTCATCTTTTCATTCCTCATACCTCAAGTATGATTCTGAATGTCTTCAGAAGACGCACATTTTTCTCATGACATGCTAAAGGAAAGGCAATTTACTCAGAATGAATTAGTTTCAAGTTCAATACAGTAGATGTCTGCTATTTTTAATCAACAGGGCAATGACTTTCCACTTTTTTTTTACCTACAAGAGAATATGAGCATGTTATGAAAAATCATCTATCAGCTTCCAAATAATTCATGTAGTTGAAAAGCTGACATTTTCCCCATGTGTTTAATCCTATGTGACTCATACCCTTATTCTTACAATGAAATTATTATTACTGGAAGACTTCTCTTTGCTAAGTCAGTCTCTGTAGGTGCCACACATGAGTTGAAAGCTTATGAAGTTAAGGGAGGCCTTTGGTTTTCAAGCTCAGTCAGCTGGTGACCAAATGGCACACGTAGCCTTCAAATGCAGATTTCATAAAACAAAGCAGTTGCTTGCCTCTCCAAAACTTTGCCCAAGCACAGGCTTCCTTAGCTAAGCCAGAGGTAGCTGAAAGTGCATTTAGCACATGGGAATTTTCTGGTTTGTTTTCATCGGAATATGGATAAGAATGACCAATCCTTCTAGCACTATGGAAGAAAAAAATCAGAACAAAACAGAAAAGCCTCAAGGTTCGGGTGACCTAGAACAGAGCTGCAAGGAAGGACAAGCTCCCACTCCAGCCAGAAACATGGGGTGGCAGTGCAGCAGCACCACAAGAGACAACCCAATTTGTGTTTGGCTTCCATGTCACCCACACCAAAGCCCTGCCTGCCCACCAGCACAGCCACCACTCTGCATTTCACACTGGAAAACCATTGCTGATGGAGGGCTGGATGGGGAAACACCAACACACACCTGGGCAGAGCAGTGCCCAGCAGTGCTGCTCCTCTCCCTGGTCTATAGCACGACCACCTTCCTCTATGCCAGCACTGCTGGGAGGGCACAAGGTCCACCAAGGCACAGCCCAGAGGTCAAGAGCTCAGATTTGTCAGAACTTAGGGGAAAATCCATTTCGCCCTTGCTGCTTCCCCTGCAAGAGCCCCTGCTACACCCTGCAGCAGAAGAAAAGGAAATTACTTTCTTGCTTTGCAGGCAAATCAATAAAGACAAAAGAAGGCACTTCTCCCATAAAATAGAAGGGGGGGGGGGGGGGGGGGGGGGCGAGGGGGCACCCAGCACAGGGCCCACCAGAAAGGGCTGAGTCTTTGACTCTGCAGCTTCTGTAACCTCAACCCACACATCACCCTTCAGTGGCAAAGGAGATGGGGGAAGTGGGATGCGTCCTGTGCTTGCCCTAGCTGGATTTGGCAGAGACCCAAAAATTTAAAGACCAGAGGAAAAGCAACTTAAGGAGATAAGATTTACAAGTAATTGGAAGATCTTCCACCAATTCGACAGACAAGGGACCAGGTCAAAACCAGATGTGAGCTGCCAGTAAATTTCGAGCATCCTCTCACTCTTGTTGTGCAGAGAGGTTTTTCCCAGAATTTTACACTAATGTACACAAACTTGAGAAGAAAAAACCCCAGAAACTGTACTTTGGATTAAACTCATCCCAATCAGTTTAATGCAGTTTTAAGTTGCACATTTTGCTGGCAAACATGTTTTCTCCAAGTCGTAGGTTACAAATATTTACAATTTCTGCAGTAACGAAATGTGAACAAAAAAACTGCATACAGCTCATCAGGAATGATGTTTAACACCAGGCACAAGTCCTTGGCAATGCAGTAGTTTCAGTTTCTTCCCCTGTGGATGTTTCAACACATTATTTAACCTACTGCCACCATCGTGAGAGGGCTTTAATCCAGCACTGTCCTTGGAAGAGGCTCGGCTGCTCGCTCCTGACTCCAGACCCATCCAACCCTGTGTTGGCCCATGGCCAGCGTGACTGCAGGGTGAGCCAGAATAGAGCCACAACAGAGACTACTGAGGACAAAGCGAGAGAACGAAGTGGGGTTGAATCCCTAACAGTTCATGCCAACAAAGGGGAAGAGATGGCAGAGGGACAAGAGCCAGTACAGTCAAAAACTCTTCAGTCGCAGCACGGAGTAGATCTGGTTCATGTTGCCTGAGGAAACGTGTTAGAGAGGTTTCATGATGTGTTTAAATAGATCTAGGAGCAGGATTCCTCCAAGAGTAGCCCTTTTTCCCTGTCATGGGACCTGGGCAGGGCTCAATGCAAAGATCAGCACCAAAGTGCACGCCACCACGGACAGAGGGACCTTGTGTTGACAATCTATTTTTCATCAATTTGCTGCAGTGTGAACCCAGACTGGAGGCTCTCTCTTGCACTCAGGGCTGAGGTGTCTTCATGAATGACCCCATACATCTGTACATGTACATTTGCATGTGTAAACACATCTGCACAAAAATAAACAGATAAAACTTGAATCTGGCAGAAGCCTCAGAGCAGGTCTCCTTGGAAGGCTTCCTATACACCAAATCTGTGCAGGATGCTCCTCCTTGTCTTTCCTCCCCATAAAGGCCTGGAACACACAGAGCTCTAAGAGACCAGCTGTGCTTTAAAATAGGGCATTTTTAACTGTAGCCAAGATCAGAACAGATACCCCACAATCCAAGAACCACCACAGGCCTAGAAACAGCCAGCTCAGCCCCTGCCAGGGCTGCGCCTGCCCAAAGCTGTGGAACAGCATTTGCTGAGGCTTTGTCCTCAGCTTGAGTGAGATTACATACTGACAGCAAAGGCTCCTACTACCTCAGTGTCCCATACAAAATTTATCAATGAGAACTGCAAACTTCCAGGAAGGCCGCAGAGTTTCATGAGAGCAAGGACATTTTCAGTTTACATAACTGGATGGACTTCTGAAATCCCCTGTAAACTAACTGAGGCCACTCAGCTTAGAAGTATCTCCTAATTAAAAGCACCAGTAAACCAAGTCTCACGCATGGATACGAAACAGCCTGAAGAACCAGCAGCTGCTGAAGAAAAGGCAATAAACACCAAACACCCACACACCTTAATCCTCCTTGCTCACTGCTCAGCATCGGCTCTCATGTTTTTTCCACTCCTTTTAGGAAAGGGCAAGAATGAACCATTTTAGGACTCCTGTTAGTTGGAGGTATTTTCCCAATCAGTCTGAGTGCACAAGAGAAAAGTTTCCCAACCACATTTTGTCCTCCCATGACACGGGAACTGCAAACATCCCCGCCATGTCTCCCTGCTGTTCAGGGCACCAAGCTGCTCCAAAGGCCAAGAGCACCTGCAAAAGGGTCTGAAAACGTCTTGGGCTGACCCAGCCACACACCACAGCCAGTCATAAAGAAAAAAGTGAATCCATGCCCTCCTTTGTGAGCTGCACTCAGCCATCACATTACAAACAGTGATATTTACTATTTTTATTAAAATACTTCTTTGGTTATTAAATAACACTACTCATTCCTCTTCAGAAAGTGGAGGTGGGACACTAGAAACCACTTCCCCAGTAAGAATGGTAGCCTCACACTTGTTCCAGCCCACTGATAGAGTGCAGTGTCTCATTTCCAAATTCACCAATCTTCAATGGTTCCAACTGTCACATTTTTAAACAACAGCAAAACCACCGTGAAGGATGCTATCATTAAGAATCTACCAAATACAAGAGGAATCAAATACAAGAATATCTTCCACACAGATACCAGGCAGCACAAAGCCAGGTTTTTACAAGGAACACATTTCCACGGTCCCGGAAATCCAGAGGTTTTCCTGATTTTTATGAGCGCTGTGTATTCCAAGACAGCTCTTGCAGTCCAAGAGTAAGAGCTACTCTTTTCAGAAATGTTTTAAGTTATACCCTTTGAGAACACTGTGTGCCATTAGATTTATCATTTAATTTTTTGGATGGTTTACTCTAAATCACAAAATCATCTTGTAGCTGTCCTGAGCCATAGAACTGGTTCTCCCAGGAGGCAGACAGCCATGAGAAGCAGAGATACCAGGGACACCAACTGCCTCCTGTCACCCACCTACACTGAGTTAAAAATAATAAGAAAGTCCAAACCTCTCATCAGCCCTCTGACTTGTCCTCAGGCTTGAAAGGGATTCCAGCAACAAGCATCATCTTCCTCCAAGGAAAGTTGATCTTTCAGCTTGAGAGCTCAGATCTGAGCTGTAAACAACTGCCATTAATTCTCCTCCATAGCCGTTTGCTCTCCTCTCCAAATCTCCCTCTGCAGAGCTCAGCCACTCTCCTGGTCAACATGCACTAAAGCTCCCTTTGTGTGCGGCAGAGGAATCCCTTTGCTTAAAACTCCATCTGCTATTGCAGCACAAAGCTTTATCATAGCTCAAAACATAGTACTGCACATCTGTATTGCAGCATCTTTGAAACTCACTTTTTTTTTTTTGTTTTATCTTCTTTAAAAACCCAACCAACCAACCAAAAAACCCCACAAAATTTTGTGGAATCACCGCTTTCCAACAACTTCCTTCTCTTCAAGAGTTTCCTTGCTACAACCCCACGTCACACCTGGGAAATTTGCTCATTCTTGATACTTTTTTCAGCAATTCCATGAAGTTCCATGGGAATTTCCAGCAACTGTAGTGGCTCACCAGTTATTTGCTAACCTGAATCCAAACCCACTCCAGCCTTTCATTCAGCATTACAGCTGGCAGAGCTGCATTTCTCACACCTTCTTTCCGTGCTTTACAGGATGTGTTACTGCACTGCTCTGACAGAACAGACACAGCACTTTATGGCCACCCAGAGCACTGATCGTTCAACATCCCATCGACTGTTCAACCCGAAACACTGGGGTTGCAGAGAATAATCACTTCGGACTCAGGATATTCAGCCACTTGAGTGAAGAGCTGGTGGCACAAGCAGCAGCATGGCTCCCACAGTGACTGTGTGATTGTGGAGAGGAGGTCTCTGCAGGATGGAAATATGAATATTCAGAAGCAAGTCTGTCTTTCATAAGCATATCTGTTAAAGCAATGGAAAGATATTGCCTGGGCCCTGCAAACAACGCTCCTGGTGTAACGTGGATATGCCTGTGTCCCGTGAGCCACGCAGAGACCACATTAGCCCCAGGAGCACAGAACAAGACAAAACCTGTGCAAGCACAGTGCTAATTAACCCTGTGGAAGTCATTTGTTACCAAAAAGCCCTGATCAGTGCTGCCAAGGCACAAGCTGGACATGGAATCACAGAATGGTTGGGGTTGGATGGGACCATTAAAGGTCATCTAGTCCAGCCCCCTGCCATGGGCAGGGACATCTTCCACTAGATCAAGTTGTTCAGAGCCCAGTCCAACCTGGCCTTGAATATTTCCAGGGATGGAGCACCCACTGCTTCAAATGTGGGCTCTAAACACAGACCTGGTTTTAGCGACACATTTTTATCCTGTCTGGCCAAGCCACTTTGGTGAGGGAGCCACGCTCAGCCCAGCAGCTCAGGCTGGGTTTGGCATCTGCTGTTTCTTCCAGCAGACTTTGGCTGTCACCAGTGCAGTAATTAGGCTGTACTGGTAATGACAAACACAAAAAGAAGTGTATTTAAGCCGACTCAGTTGGCCAAGAAGAACCCCCTCAGGGACCCTATTGGGAACTTGAGCTCTTCTGGTTGCCCAAAATGATTTTACAACACTCAATCTGATTAAAGAGATGTAAATGCAGCCCGACACCACTGCTGGTGGCTCCTGAGAGCCTCTGTGACTGATGGCACCAATGCCAGTGCCCACATGTCAGAGTTCAGCACGTATTGCACCAAAATATTTTTAATGGCAAGCATCCAGCTAAACAAGTAAGGGAAGTGTTTCATGGTCCTAATAACAGCCCAAGTCATTGCCACCAGCAATGAGCTGGACATTTCCCTTTGAAGTTCTGCCAAATGCCAGAATTTCAGCCTGCCATGACAGTCTAATTCAGCCCCAATCACCACCAGGCAGAGAAACTGGGGTGTAATGCCATTTTTGGTTGGTTTGGAAAGTGCTTACAACCAAATAAAATCCTCTCTTTTTTAACATTAAAAGAACTACTCCAGAGACAACCAGCAGCAACATCTAAGTACCTACGTCAAACCATACATCACAATTGTGATCAGCAAATTGAATGGTACAAGTCTCAGCTTTAATTTTCTTTTTTTACCAATTAGGTTGATTAAAAACAGAAGGATGCAATGACTAATTCCCAAAATAGAAGAAAAGGTTGGGTCAAAGTGACTTCAGCAGAAAAAAAAGCTGTTGAGGGACGCAACTTGTGCTTATTTCACTTGTGCTTGAGTTATAAACTGTCATTTTAGATTTGGACAAAACCACAACTGTCTAGTTCAAAATTTTTTCCTTGCTCAAACTATTACATTTTAAGTTCCTCAACAAGAGAAATTTCTTTAGGAAAGCACAGCAGCAATAGCACCATCTGAACCCATATACTTTAAAATTGCCTTTTAAGTCAACAGGGCAAGACACATGAACCCAAACAGAACTTAAGGTAGTAAATCCTGTAATATTCTATAACTAGAGCACAAAAAGCTCTTCTGCATTTCTTTTTTTCATGTTGTAGATGTGGTTCCTCTCTTTCTCAGTGTGTACAAAGAGAGCATAGCCACAGGTTTTTATTGCAACCCTCCCTCTGCCTCAGAAGGCATCATGGAAACTCCACTGACAGTGCCAGTTCAGAGAACAGCATCCACTCTTCCATGTTCACTCTGAGCTATCAGTAGTGTAGTTGTGGTCTTTTTACTGACCAAAACAAACAACAAAAAAAAGAGCTACAAGACTCAGAGAACCAGCTTTTTACATGGCTTTGTCCTCGATCTTCAACTACTCTTGTGTAAGAAGAGAATCTTTTCTGGTTTTATTTCCCTGCTTGTTTACAGACAACTCTCACAGCTGTGGATTAAAAAAAACATTTACAAAGTCCAGTGTGGGCAGTCCATTCACAGTGCAAGTACCTTAAATGCCATAATTTTTATACCCTTACTGATCATATTAATTTTGCAAGACTTTTCACTATTTTAATGAAAATAGTTTCCTTGTACATCTCCCTAGATTTAGTTACATGTTTCACTCTCAGCTTTAGTTTTAAAAAAATGAACATATCTGATCAGTGAAAAGCACATCTCAAAGCCAGATGTGAGGGACTTTGTACTTACCAAGTATTAATACATTTTCTCTGTTAACAAAGTACTGGTGCAACCAGTTCCTCCTTTCTGACACCTCCATTTCCAACAAAGCATGGAAGTAACAACTCTTTAAAATATGTGAGTCCAAGCAATGCATGTGAATGTAATTGCTGGGGCACTTTATGTGCTGCAAGGCTGTATTGCAAGATGATTGATTTCTTATGGCTGAAGCTGTCATGTTCAGGCAACATTAAGCTTTGAGTTATGGTATTTAATCTGCAGTGTGTCACAAGATCCAGATTAAAGAGGACAACTGCATATTCATTTCCAAACCTCCAAAAACTCAACTAAAATATACCAAAGGCAACAAATTAGGGAATCTGTGTGTCTCTTTCCCTTTCCTGGCTACAGAATACCACTAAACATGTAACTCATTCTCTTTCAGGAATCAGAGGAGATGAAATATATAAGTCACTATGGGAATTTATTACTCAAAGGCAACAAGGAGAGGGATAATATTTTCCTCTCAGACCCTCACAGAAGTTTGGGGTACTGATACACAGCTCTGGCTCCATGTGGCAAACTCCCAGGGAGAGTGAAATACCAACCAAAATCAGCTGAACAGGTTTGAAATACCAAATTATCTTAGTCTTCCAAAAAGCTCCCCAGTGAAAGCACTGCCCAGCACAGCACAGGAAACCAGTTTCCACCCCATCCTAAACCAGGGATTAGAGTCACCAGAGCTATGTTTTATGGTCTGTTTCCAAGATCAGCTTTGGTTCACAGCATTTGGTAACTCAATATGAGGGTTTTCTCTAGGGAACAGCTACTTTCCTCAGATTTCTAGGCTGCATGTGAACCCAAAAGACCAGATTAACACATCAATTAGTTTGTACAAACCAAAAACACTGAAAAATTTCACTGAAACTAAATCCAGAAACAAGTCAGAATTGGGGGATACGCTACCAGCATCAACACAGGGCTGATGTACAGTGCAAGGAGAGACTGGCAAAGCAAAGATTTGCATAATTGGCTTTACCAATGGCTGGCTGTGCTCTGCATCTCTGTCAGTCCCCATCACAGCCCAAGAAACGGCTTAATTAAAGTGCTCTGATTTCACTTAAATGAAGCATATACCAGCTTTCTTCTCAGGTTACCAATTTAAAGCATGAGGGTAAAACGCCTCAGAAAAACGCTGCAAAGTCTAGGAGTGCCAAAAGCTATAAGGAATGAGGGAAAGCAATTATCCATCAGTTTATTTAAACTTGTTCACTGAAAATATTTAAGCAGGAATTTCACACACAGATAAGCCACTCAGTAAGACAGGAGGTTATGGTAAAGATAGGAGGTATTACATGTGTGCAGGCATAGGTTACAGCAGAGAGCATTAGGACTGGATGGCATTTCCAATTTAATCCCCTTCTTTAGTTGCAAATAGCTTTATTAAACAAATTTTGCAAAGCACTAAAGTTTCCATGCACTGTCTAAGCCCAAAGGCAGTTTTCCTTGTAAAACTTTAAGCAACGTTAAGTCAGAGTTATGAGTGCCAGAAAGTAAGAAAACAAAAACCAGGTTTTAGAGGACCCATTGGTTGAAGGAGGGGAAACAAACCATGGGAAAAGTTATTCACAATTATTTTTACTTAAAAACCAGAATACTTCTGAACATACGGGCATCTGCAATTCCAACTGGGAGAGGGGAACCCTCTGGGCTAGATAGTGCACACATAATGAAATACGATCCCTTCCTCAAAGGCCTGACAATTAGGGCTAAGTCCAGAGACCCAGGGAGGCCAGAAAAACTCAAAATAATTCAATCCCAGCCCAGATTTTGAAATATTTTCTTTTCTTCCATATTAAGATTGTTAACACGTACTATATCAAGTAAAGACAAAGTTAAAGATTCTTATTAAAGAAAGGCAGTATCACAGCAATGCCATCAAAGCATTTAAGAAACTAATGTCTCAAAATAACTCTTAATTCCCCCTCAAATTTTATCTTTGCAATTAATGTTTTGCAATTTCCTTCTGAAAGAGCAAACAGGAACCTGCCATTCCCCACAGCTCCCCTTCCGTCCCCAGCCCCTGTAGGGAGAAAAACGCGATGGGAAAAAAAAACCCAAAACATTTCTAAGGGAAGCAGAGCAATGCTTTCACATGAATTTCTCTCCAGTTATTCCTCTTCTCCCAACATTACAATGTAATTTCCTCTCCAAGGTATTCTTTATCACTGGAGATTAAAGGCACATTTTGTGGCTGTTTGATTTGGCCCCTGCTCAGATAAACAAGTAAACTTCAGGAACGCAGAAGTCGACAATCAAGATCAGTTGAGTTGACAGCAACCAGATAAAAAGAAGCAGGTCAGGGTCTGGTTTGCCTCATTTTCTTACACATCCTCTTATCCCGCTACAGACAGGCCTCTGGGAGGAACTATTGCTCGCTTACACAAAACTACCATTTTTAAAAAATAAAATAATTACCTTCTGGAAGGAAATTTACAGCAGAAATCAGCATTCAACAGCACCACTTTTTATAGCTTACATTTTGCTGGAAATTTAAAAAAAAAAAAAAAAAGACAAAGGGAAGCTCTTCTACCAAGAAGTTCACCCCACAGGTAGCGATAGTTTTCCTGTCCCCGTCTGCCTTCCTCAGGTGCTCTAAAGGAAAGACAAAGTAGTGCATGTGCTGCCTTCCCTGCTCTGAAATGACAGAAGCTGCAGTGGGAAAGATTGTAGAGAGCCAGCACTGGGAATAGGTGATCTGCCATATGAACAAAAATATCCATGTTAAATTACTCAGACATTTTTATTTAAATGAAAGCCACCAATCCAGGGTGCAGCCCCACCACGCTGCACTGAGCTAAACCTCGATGCTTACCCCAGCCCTCACCTCCCAAAAACACTCAGTTCTGTATGAGCTCCGCCTGCACGGGGCAGGGTTTTGGGAGAAAGAACCAAACCCATCCACCATCCCCTTCCCAGACCTCAAACCCCTCACACAAGGGTGGATCCTGATGCAGGGTGCACCTGTGTCCTGTGCCTTGGCTTCTCCATCACAGCCACAGTGACCCAGCCCAACCTCCACTACTGCTATATCACACTAAACCAGACACCCGTACACGTTACAAGTCAAAATTTCAAGAAATAACTGTAAAACCACCCCAAAGCAACCCCACAACACAGAGCTGGGGCAGCCAAGATCAGCAGCATTCATTCTGTGTTGGATAAATTTGCTTCTTTTTAGCCCAAAAAGGGCCAAGGAGACACACAGTTTGTTTCAACCCACTTATTTACCACAAAAAACCCAAGCAGCTAAAAGCTCAAAGTTCTGCAAATTTGATCAGCTCTAGAGGATTAAACTTCCTGCATCTCCAAAGACAAGTATGGCAAGCTGCCCACTCCTGGAAGAGTTTGCCAAAAGGTATTTTAGGGCCATTTCCTAAATTTGCTCATTCATAGTTTTCTTATTTCTTTTGACTTTTGAGCTAGGGGTTGTTTTGTTTTGATTTTTAATAAACCATTGAAAGGGGGCTATCAAAATACTTAATTTTTGACTAAAAAAAACCCAAAACCCCAACCAATAACTGAAGTTCCTATAGGAAGAAGTTAAAAAGAAGTATTCATGATGTTTTACACTGAGAGTTTTATTGATGGTTAAAGATGATGTTCATTTCAGCAGAGCTGAGGAAACAATCTTCATAAAAGAAAACAGATTCAAGCTAAGAAAACAAAGCCTACGAATTTGCTCCTGTTGTCATAAATAGTTTAACTGAGGTAGCTTAAGCATAGAAAGAGGAGAAGAGTTTTTTAAAAGGAAACAAGAAAAACTTGATTCTTAGTGGATTTATATAGAGCCTGTTGCCTGGTTGGACCGTATCGGAAGGGGAAGATGAGAAATTCAGGAAAGCAGAAAGAAACAGAACTCTAAGAAATAAAGATCTTGTTTTTATTACAGGATTATTTCAGCAGAAGAGTGGGCCAAGAGTAATAGAAGAGTCGTTTAGAAGCAAGTCTTTTTCAGACCAGAAGGTGCTTATAGTTTTCCCCGCTGGACCATGAAAGATTTGTGTGGAGTGCAGGGTTGAGTTCTCAGCTCGTGGCAGATCTTAACAACTCCAGAAGGGAGGTTTTGCAGGATGCTGCCTTTTGGAGACCCCAGCACCCAGGGCAGCTCCTGCTCCCTGCAAATGTGCTGCTGGTAGCTACAGCAAACTGAGGGATTTAGTGTTAGAACACACTCAAGAACAAAATGACTCCTACAGCTTGACCACAAAAATTAAAGTCTGGTTAATGTACCTTTAAACCACTTCAAACACACTGTGCTGCCCACATTGGGGCAGGATGCAATAACAAACTCCAATCCCACGGGTCTGCCCACCATCCACCACACGTGTGCATCAGGAGGAAACACAAGGCTGGGGACCAAAATGAACTCCTGTGGTCCGAGACCTCAGAGCATCTGCCCTGCTGATTTCACCTTGGGGAGCAAGAGAAAAGTGCATGGGACATGACAAGGCAGGGGAGAACCAAAGAGCTTCACTAATTCGTGCAGCTGTTGCCAGAGAAAAGGCAAGCAGAGAGCTGGGGAAGAAACTGTCTGCTTGAAGGAACAGAATCCAGCCATAAAGAATTTAAGAGAAAAGATAATTGTAGGCGTGTTTGGATGGGTCTAAATCTACTCTTTAAAATAGCTTCCATGGATGGTACCTTGAACTGAAGTCTGGGAAGGAGGAGTCACTGTGTTATAATACCTCTATTAGCCTGTCCAAATGGATATACTGGAAACCCAGAGCCGAGTTTTGCTCTCCAGTAAATCTGAACATGCATTATTTTGGCAAAAGAGCACATTTCATTTCACAAGTTAAAAAAAAAAAAAGGCACTTCTTTTGAAACCAGAAAATAATAAAGTGAACAAGAAATACACAAGCAGCATGATGCTCATTTATTTTTTTATATAGCCCAGAAGGAATGTAATATGAAATGTGAACTTTGGCAATTCATCACACAGTCTTTCAGACTACAGAATTTTCAAAGAAGAAACTAAAATGAGCAAGACATTTGACATTGAGAAGTGCCTACCACAAACACCCGAACTATCAAACATCAGGAAATTTGCCTTAAATGCACCAAGCTCAACTCATCTCTGGCACAACTCTCCCGCCTTTGAGACAGGCAAATCTGGCCTGCTCTTCTGAACACATCCGTGGAATAGTATTTATATCATCACATCTTAAAAGTCTACAAGAATTATACAGAAGAGGATTTTTAATGAAAATACTTAAAGACTACAGGTGACAGAGCAATTTAAACTTGTTGGGTAGATCCCAGCTACCCAAAAGCTGCACAAGGGTTAATGGGACTTCTTGTGTCCATCACTGCTCTGTTGGATAACACTGAGGATTTGTAGTAAATATCTACACATGAGACCTATTTCTGAGCCTGCTGTTGCTTACACAGCAATTTGTTGTATAGAAATAGAGGTTTCATATCAGTGATTTTCACCTGGGACCTTTGGGGTCATCCCTGACAAGGTGTCCCCTGGACCGGGAAAGCACCAGGAGCATCCCAAGCCAGAGCTCTTCCAGACAAGATAAGATGTGGCAAACCACTGCCTAAATCTGTTTTATGCTACCCCTTATGGAGGAACAGAGGGTTTTCCTTAGGATACATTGAAATAACCAGCAAGCCCATTCACTGCTTCCACTTAAAATTAATAGGCAACCTTGCCCTCCCTTATCTAGGCAGCAATTATTTCCTAATACAGGCAGGGAAGTCATGCCAATTTTGCCCTCAGGGCCTCACAAAGCACACAGCCTAATTCACATTATCCGGGAGCAGCCAAGCCAAAAATCTTTTAGAGGCAGAGATATTCTTATATCTGCTCTCATTAAGCAATTTCCTGTGGTATTTACTGAGTGCCTACATTCTGCTGGCATGCCTGGCAGCCAGACTCCTCCCAGTCCCACAAGGTTTTCAAGGTGCCTTTTATTATTATTAATATTACTATTATTAATGGGGTTTTAGTGACTAACAGTGATGCCCAAACAGCTGAGAAGTCTGGCCAAGAAAGCACAACCTGACTGTTGCCAGAGTTACTCCTGCTGCTGGCTCTGCATTAGTCTAATGGCATGCTACATTCATGCGCCCCACTACAAAAAGAAAACTAAGAGGGGGGAAAGAAAAAGAAAAAAAAAATCTAGCAAGTTACAATTAAAAGTAACCTGGTAGAAAACAATGAGAATCAATGTCAGACTTGTCTCAAGCAAACAAACCCCTATTGCCCCTGTTATTTGCCAAGTGTACCAATCCCAGCTAAGCTTTTGGACTCCTGCAATCACCAACCAAATTTATTTCACACTTTAGCCATAATTTCTCTGCAAATTTTTGAATACAGTCACACCCTTGTTTTTTACTGGGGTGGTAATATTTGACTCCAATATCACCTTCTGAAAAAATAAGAAAAAAGAGGCAGAAGTGACTTGAAACCTTCATGTTTTACAAATTTCTGACATTTTAGGCTCTTATTTCTGTTAAAAATTAGGGGGTTTTGCTTTGGTATTGTAAGGTGTAGACACAGGCATCTAGTGAGAACTAAGTTTCTCCTACAATTAAACAAAGCAGCGGAGTGGATTAATTAAAAATTACAAGGCTCAAACTCTCCAGCATGTGTTGATTATCAGGGAAGAAACAAACAGATATCCCAAGATAAGCACAAGTTGGATTGAATTAAATTTAAGTCAGCCTGGACTGACTTGGTGACAGCCTCTGCAAGGGGACTAAATTCATAAATGCCTCATGAAAATGAGAATATTTGAGCCGAGCTTGCAAGACAACTCCAGTGGACTGTTTTTCACCACTACAATTATCATAATTTTCTCGTATTTCTCGACAAAACATCTATTTTCTCTCTCTTTTAGAGACCAATATCATCACTGCAGCTGGTGTGGCTATAGACTCTGGTTTGCTGCCAGAAGTGGTACAGACAACACCCTTCAGATAAGGGCTCATTTTTACATCCTAACAGAAAAAAAGCAAAAGCTTTTTCTCCACATTAAGTGGCCTTAAAGATGGGATTTGAACTGCTCTGGAAGCATTTATATAATTGAATTATAATTTGCTTCATTTAGGCTTGTGGTCTCTTGTGCACTGTGTCCAGTGCACAAATCAGGCATTTTGTACAATTCAATTACAGATATGCTCAGGAACCTTTTAATCTCATATTAGGTTTCATAATTGATTCCTGCTGTCAGCATTCAGTCTCTGGATTTGGTGAGTCCCCTCAAATCGTATGTAAAGTCTAATGGTGAGTTATTTCAGATGTTTGTAAGTTTAAAAAAATATATATATATATAATTAAGTGTAATATATAGGTTAAGGCAGATTCTAGGGACCAGATCATAATTACAAAAGTGGGCATAAGTCTCTCCATGTGTGCAGAGTGGGAATATTCAACAGAGCAGCAGCAATTTCTACTCGTGACAATTTGTACTTTGTACTTGTGCCTCTTTCCTTGATACTTAGGCTCTGGGCTTTCCTTGGAAGAAGAATGTATACACACTACTGAACTATAAGGCGAAATGTAGACTGCAATTGGTCCTCTCCTACTAGAAAATAGAACATTTGTATTTTTAGAAACTGGAAAAACTCACAGTAGTACATCTGTTAAACAAACATGTTAGAACGCTTGCCTAAAGTAATGGAAAATGTCATGCTCTGCTGATAGAGCAGCATAGGCAACAAGCTCCTTTAAAAACTAAAACCAGGTGTTACCACTCTGGATTTTAGGAAAGCTAAGCCTTTCCCACATTAGTTTACAGAATCTGAGTGAATCGTGTCTTTTTCCAGAGAATCCCCATTTCCCCTGTTCTTCGGTCTGCTCAGGCAGTGGGGAAGAGCTCACTTCCCACAGAAGCCTGCTCGCTTCCAAACCATCTGAAAATCAGAGATTGTGTTAATCAAAATGTTTTTATGCCATTAGAATAGCTTCAACAACTAAAAGCAAGGCCAGAATTTTGAATTACCTACCAATTCTTCCATGGAATTTGCTGATGTGTAGGTTTTTGCAGAAATGTTACCTTCTTATAAAAAAGATGATTTTAAAGTGATTAAAATATTGTAAGTGCATATCAAAACACAGGACTAGCTTAGCAGTGCCAAAGCTTCCCAGGACTACTCTTCTAGTCTTCAGGTTACAGATTCAGCAGAGCAAGTCCAGCTTTTCTCATAACCACACCTAGAATCATGATCATTAAGGTTGGAAAAGTCCTCTAAGATCACTGAGCCCAACCATTAACCCAGCGCTGCCAGATCCACCACTAAACCAAGTCCCCCTGTGCCACATCTACATCTTTGGAGAGCCTCCAGAGATGGGGGCTCCACCATTCCCTGGGCACAACAGCCCTTTCAGGGAAGAAATGCTTCCTTAGTGTCCAGTCTAAACCTTCACTGGAACAACTTGAGGCCATTTCCTCCCATCTCACTCCAGCACCTCAATCTCTTTTTTGCAGCGAGGGGCCCAAAAATGAACACAGGATTTGAGGCGTGGCCTAATCTGCAAAAAATTCACAGGTCTTGAAAGAGTCACATTGGGTTTATGCTTCTGTGAATCACAGCAATATTGCATTAAACCAAACCCCATCAGCTCCCAGGGGCAATGTCCTGTCCCAGCTCTGCCAAGGTGCTCCAGCCCATCCGGCTCTGTTACCATTTCCCCACAAGCTGAACCTGGACAACATTTCTCCCTCTCTGCTTATTCCCTCATCCTAATCTCTCACAAAAATACAAATTTTCAGTAAGAAATGTAATAATTTGTAGCAAGTGGTGACCATTACATACTGCCCTACCCCAGTGACACAAGGCACTAACCTTCCCTCTGGAAACAGAGATGGTGCTATGGGGAAAATGGGCAGAGACACAGAACACAGGGTTTGACCAAAGCAGAGGGTTCCATACAGCAAGTGTCCACTTCAAAGCCCAAATTGAATAGAATGACTGGTACTCCTTTTCCCATTTGTTCTGTTTTAATGGCTCATGCATGCAGTTTCATGAAGCAGCATCCAATTTTTCCCTAAAGGCTCTTTTAAAAACAAGCCAGTGAGAAGGAAACCTCTGGACAGCTACCTAAAGTGAACTTCCAGAGGCATCACCAGCACCAGACTAAGTTTTTCCCCTATATACTGGGTGGGACCATAGAAGACAAAAGCCTTCCACCTTCGACACCATGTGTTGTGTGTTTAACAGAAAAAAAGTAGTCTGTGTTTTCAACACATGAAATTCATAATCAGACCACATGAAACAATTATAAATGCTCCTTCAGCCTAAACACACTGAAACAATGCTTTTCACAAGAGAATTAAACTGCTGTGGCTTATCACAATATAAAAGCCAGTAGCTCTGGTGGGGGTCCACAGACCTGCAAAATTTTGTGTTGTGCAAAAAAGGGGAAAAAATAAAAGCTCCTCCAGCGTGGCAGGGCTGAACAGCTGGAGATGTGCAAGCACAACTGTGAACCTAATGGGTGACCTTGTGTTCTCCCACAGGCATTTGAGGATGTCCAAACACAAATGATGGATTTTACAAGGCAGACTGCTAAATGTCACATCCTTCGACAGCAAGGCTTAGCCTGACAAACCAATGTCCCGACCCAGGGGGGCACAGGGCGGGGCTGGCTGGAGGAGCCACGTCCACTGCGGATTTATTGGTTTGCATTGCTCAACAGCACCGAGTGGGTAGCAGATTGAAGGCAGCACCATCCCTGCTCTGCTGAGGCTGGCACGGCTGCAGATGGGGGCTGAACTCAGCTTTGGGCCCCCAAATCAAGGGGGATGTTGATCAAACCCTTCTGCACTGGAGCCTAGACAGGAGCCCCTCATTGACCCCTTCGCACCGATGTTTCTGCAATTCAATGCTCTCTTAAGAAGAAACAATAGCAGTTCAAAGAGTAAACCAAGATTTTTCCTGGGGTGACAAACAATTCTGCAGTTTTCTTAACAGACTCATTTAAGGCACTTCAAAGGCGCCTGCCCTGTAGCAAGCGTGCAGCCTGTGCCCTTGCAGAGGGGCAGGCCTGCTCCCAGATTTTATTGCCATAAAGTGATTGTTCACTTTTGAAGTGTTTTTTGTCACTCTATTACAACTACCAGGGTTTTAACCAAACCAATAAAAGAACATTTAACAGCAAAAATGAGATGCTCATCGCTCTGCCCAAGTGTGACAATCGGGATGGTGCAGCTGTTACCACAGCACTGCAGCAGGGTGAGCTGACACCTCCTTCAGGATGGCCTCGTGTGGCTCATTTTGGAGAACTTATTCTAAATATTGACTTTGCTGAGCCAGAATGGGATGGTTTCTATGGCTGTATCTCTTGATTAGAACTGGACTAGCTGAGTTGTTAATATCAGCAAGACTTTAGAAGCTTCTTTATTATCGCTCAGTTTTACTAATGTGGTGAAGAGGAGATACTTAAAGGGATATCTGAGGGGTTAACTCGATTTCAGAGTTAGAGATGTCAAGAAAAAAAGTGATTGAGCTCCCAGTCCCCCAAGATCAAGAAGCCAAGTTAGAGCTTTCCTACAGGATGAGAAAACCCTGTTAATGGTACATGAGCCCCTAAAAATTTTAAAAAATAATTTAAAAATTTAAAAACCAAATCCATCTTTCACTTAACTCATTTCATCTATTCTTAAGAAAATACTTCTTAAAAAAATTAAAATTACTCAAATACACCTGCACTCACTTTAAATTATGTGAAGCAAGCCTTAAATCACAGGGCAGGGTTCAGCAAGTCACCCCAAGTAGATGTGAAAGTCACACTGCTATGTTTCCTCAAAGAAAAATGTGATGGAAATTTTTTTTGTCCAAAATATATATAAAATACAATATAAAATTGTAAGAGAGAGCCAAAAGCATATATTTTGTGCATCTCATTGATTTCTAAATCTTGCAATCACAACAGCACAACTTTCCCCATGGTTCATAACTTCTCACAACTAGAACAGAGAGAGACGGACACTGAAACAACACCAGAATTCACTGTGCTTTAAAAATCCATTTTTCACTTAGTCCCACTTGTAGCACCGTTATTTCTTTCTAGACATTGGGCTAAAATGGAGCTTTTAGAAACGGATTTCAACCATACAAACTCACTGTACACAGTGAGGGACCAAGGAAAAGCCAGCCAGGAGATGCCCCAGGGCCGCAGGAGATGCCCAGCAGCCTGTGCTGGGGAGAGGCAGCCAAGCACTGCAGCACCTTCTAAATGAGACGCAGATGGATTTCCTTCCCTGCTGTCCACCCTGGCCGAGAGGATGGGCCAGACTGGCAGAGAACAAGTACACTTAAACATATTGCTCTTGCACATAATTACACGGAAACTAAAATGTTCATGCTCAGGACAGATGGGAGTGAAACTGCCACACGTGTGTCTGACAGATCTCGTTATCCTCTTCTGCCCTTTATGGCAGAAATGAGTGTGTCAAGTGCTTTCTATATTGCTATGTCACACAAACAAAAAAGTCAGGAACTATTACTCACACTTTTTTTTTTTTACCTGCCTTAGTAACAGTCAGGTGAGTTACAAGCCCTCAGGGCACTTTATTTCCAGGCTGTGGATAATAATGGTCCTTGACTGAGGTTTCTGAGTGCTACATATATAACATTAGATTTGCAAGAACTGCTACCACAGCGGAAATAACAACGCATACCTTGCCTCTCCCAAAACACACACCCACACTCTACAGAAAAATTCCAGAGCTTTAAGATGATTCGCTTCAATTACTGATCTCACCAAAAGCTTCTGTAACAGTTAAAATCACTCTATTGTCTTTTTCTTCAGATTCAGAAACATCCCAGTGAACTCTGAGGGCTTCTGCATTTCTACTTTCAGACACAGCAGCCCAGCCGATCAAACTGAGACAGAAAGTTCACAAAGAAATCATTCTATGGGACTTATTTGTCTTTTCCCTTTACTCCTTCCCTCCACCCCAGCTGAGATTTAAGTGCCTCATGGGCAATCTTGGGATATCCCCCATGCACTCTAAAATCAAATACCATGGACAGGTTTTGCTGAGCATTCCCATGTTAATGTATCACACAGCCAAAGAAAAAATGTTTCTGGAGAATTTCTCACTGGAAGTGAACCATGCACAGGCATGGATGTGCTCTGCAAATGGGAGCCAGTTGGTACCACACTGCAAATACATTCAGTGCTCATCATAAAAGAGGGTCATTCCAGAGGAAGTGGACTTGTGATTTCATCTGTGTTTTACTGTTGGTCTGGATATTTTCCCACCAGAAAAAAAGTGCTGATCAGGAAACATCTCCCCCTGCTAAGGATTATGAACGTTTTTTGTTCAAAAACATTAGACAGCAGAAAAAAAAAAGGTATAAACAAAGATGCAACCAAAACCTTTATATTATTCAAAAGAAGATATTAATAATTACCTGAAACTGGAAGTAAATTTTGCAATCAAGTCAAAACAAAGCCTAAGAACTGATTCAGAAAAATCACTATCAATTTGAAAATGTAATTTCTTCTCTGGTTTGAGACAGAACTCCACGGTGGGGAATGGGGATGGGACACACACAGATAAAAGTCACTGCAGCCTGCCAGAAACTTGGGTCACTGCTGATTAAGTGCAACATACCGAGAGGTGTCACCTGTAAATGAAGGGCCCAGTGCTGTACCTGCTGCTTGCAAGCAAAACAAAGACCCCCAAAGTGCTCCGTCTTACCCCAGTCTCCAACACACAAGGTATTCACACACCAAGTGTATTTTGAGATGCACAATCACTGATCATTCACGTTCAAACACGTTTTTGCAAGGCAGGCTAACCCAACTCAAGCATTACATTTCTGGTGTAGATTGTGATGATTTTGAGTTTCAGAGCAGCCAAATTGGCATCACTTGTCAGAACCATCAAAAAACCCCTAAAGAATAACCACGTAAATCAGAGTCAAATACTTTTGACAAAGAACAGATTTTTGGGTTTTAATCTAAATAAAGATCTGTTCTTTCCATTCACATAGATGCCTGCTAATTGCACTGCCAAGGAAAAAAGCTATAAATCCATTAATGAGCAGCAACTACATACATTAGAAATAAAGTCTTCCTATTTTCTAAATTAACAGTTCCTAAAACAAACTACAGAGATAACCGCATTAGGAAAAAAACCCAACAAACAAAACCACAACCAAATAACAAACCTGGCCAGAGTTTATCTAAGAAAATGAAGTTGATTCTGTATCATGTTGTTTTTTCCATGTATAACTCAATTAGCATGGAAACCTGTGTGAAACCCACATCCTGATATTTGTTGGCTGCGAGAGCATAAAATCACTTCTTGTACATCCCAAGGTGCTCTGGCCAGCAGAGCTGTCGTTTATTTCCTAAGTGCGTGGCATTCTGGTACAGCGCAGGTTAGGGTTTTTAAAGACATCTCATTTACTTCAAGGGTACCCTGAAGAGTCAACCTAGCATGAAAACACATCCACGTTTCATAAAGGTCATTCTGAAGTAACATCTGCTATTGATTCAGTCTGAAAACTCACAACTAACCACCATAAACAGTTACTTAAACAATCTCTTCAGTAAAAATTACTCAAAAGGAGTAGTCCCTTTTCATGCATAAAGTAATTTTGTTATTCATATCTTAATTAGAGAAATATAGGGAGAAAAAGGACTTTGGTTGGAGAATTACATCAGTCCCATCAATACAATCAGGGCAAAGTCCCTCAAGTAGAGCCATCACTCAACACTTGCAAAGATTTCAGTTCAGGTGGGCAAGTTCAAGGCATACGAGGGTGTGATGGTGAGACC
>VZRN01000753.1:1663911-1691070 GCA_013397935.1 Dasyornis broadbenti | reverse complement strand
CCCCCCCCCCCCCCCCCCTTTCCAGTTCATCCAAGGAGGAGGAGGAGGGATTTGAAGGCTGGATAAGTCGATTGCTTTTCAAATTTCCAGTAACCGACCACTGAGGGACAGAAGGAACATTTACCACAGTGAAACCTTCCTGGTGATCAAAGGCACCCTCATGCATTTAAAACAACTCCATCTGCTTTGCAGCTGAATGTGTGAAACCTCCTAAAGGGACTCTGGGAGCGAGGTGTGAAGCTCCTGGCAGGAGTTCTGCCCTGCTGTGCGGGTTTGCAGTCCCATTATGTGGATTCGCAAGTCCCCAGCAGCACCGTGCTCTGCCACTGCTCCCAAATGGGCAGGGACAGACAGGTGAACGTCTGACCTTTGGGTGCCGCTCCACATCACCATCCCTTTCATCAAGAAATTCAGGGTGGTTATGTTTTGTCCCAACAGGTAAAAGGCCTGCATTGCCACCCATTTCATTTCCAAATTCCATCTCTAGTTCTGCACTTCCTCAGGAAAAGAAACAGGGGGCTGGTGAAATAAGAGCTGTGATAATGTGAACAGGGATGTTTTCAGGCTGAAACTATTCAGGCCATTTAGAGTTTTCCAAACAACCCCAAACCTTTTTCAAACTGATTTTCCTCATGGTTAAGCAACAGACACACACATTAATTAAAGCACTCATTTAACTCAGCTCAGAATTAGTTGAAGGCTTTCTGGTGCTCAGAGGAAAGAGAAAACTGGAAACCATCCTAAGCAGAGAAATTATTCAGTCACTGGATTTCTTACTACCTGTTGCTTCCTGGGATAACTGCTCATGAACAGTCTTGAGACTTACACATCTTGGCACATTTCTGCAGTCCCTGTAACAGGCCAGGTAACTGCTTTTTCCTCAGCCTCAGTGGTTCAGAAGATCATCATATGCACCGAGATCCTAACTCAGCAAACTCCTCCTGGCCGTAGACCTTGCTGTGCCCTCCCCAAGCCAAGCAGGCACACAGCTCACCCAAGGCCTGGGACTTGCTTATGCAGGTATTTAAGAACATTTAATCTCTTCCCCCCCAGTTACAAATACCAATGCACACCAGTTCCTAAAACAGTCCCAAATATTTCAGACTGGATTATTTCACAGTAACACACAGTAGACCTGGATGCCCACCCACTGCACTTACAGGGTATTACAGAAAAAGTAAGAGGGCACTACAGAAGCAAGACCTACTTGCTGAGTTTATCTCACTCTTGAAATACACTTTTTATGCACCTACCCAGCTGTGAATTCTCTCCCATTTCTGAAACAGCCTGACTCAAGCATCACTCTCTCTCGAGGGAAAAGCACATATTGCTAATTTTTTTAATATGACTGTGCACACAAATATGCTCGCACATGTGCATTATATACACCCCATTCGAAGGCAATTCTAGGCAGGGAGTCATGAGAGAAAGTCACTGCATTTTAAAGGCAGAGAAATCAGTCCAGGCTGAGGAGTGCCATAACAAAGAAGGTATTTAAAGCAGAAATGCTCATTGTGTCTACAAATATCAGCGTGAAAACTCAGTCTGGCACAACTGTTTATCTTCAAATGCACAATAAACAATTGGTTTTACAAATTTTAGGTATGTGAAAACACATTAATATGTCTGTCAGAAAGATTCCAGGGACAGCTATAAACGCTGCGGACATGATAAACTCAATTAGTTCAGTAAACAAGTCACTGATATATTCACTTAGGGAACATTCAGTGGCATGTTATCAGGTTTTGACTCACATATCCTACATTAACAAACAAAGATGTTTTTGCATGTAAAGATTCACACCCTCCTCTTTAACCTCACAGCTACCCGGAATTCCTCTGCAGCAAATCCCATGCTCTTGGGACAACTTCTTAACGAAGCCTGTGGAGCAGAGACAGCCCAGAGCCAGCTCAGTAAGCTGAACTTCACAGGAACATTCATTTAAATCGTTATTTCCAATCCCTGCTCCCAGCAGGAATCTTGCCTTTGGCTTTCTATTGCTGGCATCAGCTGCCCATCAGGCACTGCTGCTGTGCCACTGCCCCCCAGAGCCAGGGCATTATTCAGCTCCACTAAACTTGCTGAACTGGGGCAAAGACCCCATCATGCCCAACCCTGCTCTCTGCTCTGGCTTTTTCCAAGAGTCACTCTCCAGGCACTGCTGCCACATGGAATATGCACCACAGTTTGCTATTGTTTCTTTCAATAATCACAATAAAACTGTGTGAGTATAAAACTTAGATAAATATACCCTAGTTCTGTCAAGTTTTCATTCACCTCAGTGATTTTAATTTTTTATTTTATTTTAAAAACCAACACTGCTGGATGAATTTCCCAGCAGAACATCCTCTCTGGAGACCACAGCAGGAGCTGCATTGAGAGGCTCCTTGTGCCGGTGGTGTAGGAGGTTGGGCATCCCTGCTCCAGTGAAACACAATCCACAAGATCAGAGCCAAAGTACACACTCTCCAAGCCACAAGTCAGTGCCAATATAAAAATCTCTCCTTTTTTGTAAACACCAGAAAGGAATTTTATTAGGCCTAAACTACCTGTGTGAAATCCAACCATCAGGAAGCAGAATTTAATCCTCTCTTCCCAGCAAGTGTAATAGTTGATGTTTTCCTTGGCAGTCGGGTCTGTTTCAGAAACATTAGGAAAACCACAGCTGCATAGAGGTGTAAAGGTGCATTTTCAGTGCAGATCCTCTGCAGCAAGGATGAAGTTTGTTTTATCAAAATGGAAAAACTTAGGCCATCTTCCACTGTTCAAGAAACTAAGGGCTTGCTACAACAACAATTTTAAATGTAGTCATCCAGGAATCATTATATTGATACACAAGCAGCCTTGGAAATTCAGACCCGGGAAGACAAATGTTCTCCTGCTCCCAAAACACAGGTCCCCTCATCCAGGCACCACCGTACACTGACACTACACTGACACACCATGCATCTCAGATTCCCTAATCCTCCCTGACTAGAGGATAACTCACCAAGTTAACTAATTCTAACTAAAGCAAGCACACATCTTCCCAGCTGAAGTCAGCATTAAATTCAGTTCAAAGTATCCCAGCACTTCCCCACTGGGGGTGGTGCTTTCTGAGAGCATTTGTGCCCTTTCCTGCAGCCTCCCCATGCTTCAGCCCGAGGTAAAAGGGAAATGGTGCCCACTGGGGAAAACGTATCCAAACTGGTAAAGAAATCACTCTGAGAAAATAAACCCACACAATGCAGCATAAGCAGACACGAAGCTGTAAGTGTTTCACAGCAAGGGAGATGGGTCTGTGCACACACAGCAGGAGCCCAATGTCACCCAGGGCAGTTTCAGAGCTGCTTTTTTTTTTTCCTGGCCTTGCTCAAGGCATACAATGAATATAATAAAATTAAAAAAAAAAAGAACAGAAATATTTTTACTCCCTGGTTTAGAAACTGGCTGCTAAAATTCATGCTTGTCTCAGTTCAGGGCATGGAAAGTTTGATTTTAACAGGAATTAATCTGTTTACCACAGACTGTATTAATTAGAGTTTATTGCAGAACTGTATTCTGTGCTAGAAAAACACCACCACACATTTATCAAATTTTAACCGTGATTATTGTGTTTTATTGTTTCATAAACTTTCAAAATGTCATGTCATGATCTATTTCATCTCAGACTTTCCTTTCCATCTAGAAACCATTACATATGCTCCAAGGAGAAGCCAACCCAGCTGCACATGTATGTACTGCAGGATCCTGTTTGCAATGAAAATTATCTGCAATTGATTCTCATGGAGACCAATCTTCACAGGCATTCTGTGAAGCCAGAGATAAATAACAAACAGTGTTCGCAAAAACCATACGTCTTCCTGCAGGCTAAAAGGAGGTTAAAAAAAAAATGTGGGGGGAAATACAATTAGTGCACTAACAGCAATTCCAAGCTCATGAAATTCTGAGACATCAGCAAAGCGCCAGAGACGCCTTGCTGTAATTTCAGATGTTGGACCTTTGTGGAAGAGCCCAGCAGCCACAAAATCCCACCGAATTTTAGAAAAGTATTTAACTGGCATCAAAGACAAACCACATGGTGTGGAGCAGAGGCAGACAAGCCAAAAGGCATTGCTGGTGCTTCTCCTCCATGAACAGTGCTGCTGGTCCAAGTGCCCTCAAAGGGATATGATGAGCTCCAGCATGCTGCAATGACTGGGGAGAACCATCCTGAGTGGGCTGGACATGCCACTGGAGATCTGACAACTCAGATTTATTTATCCCTGTTCTCTCTCCCCTGCTGCAGCAGCACTGAACTCCCAGCAATCTTTCTTTGCTTCAGTACTTGAGCCCTCATGAGCTCCAGACCCCCTCACCTACAGCAGTGGCCATGTGTGCACCAATCATCTCTTGCCAGTTTATTCCAGCATTCACATTCCCACATGGGAATTTAATTTACAGCCCCTCTATGGTCCCTCTGTGCTCACCCATCCCTCTTCTGTGGACTTAGTTCATCAGTTCAAACTCAGTGTGATAAGGGGAAGATATCTGGGTGAGGTTTGGATCCTCTTTGAGCCCAATTGCAAGGGTTCCATGTTATCTGTCTTTCTGTGATGGTTTTCCACTGGGACAAGGGAGATACTTGGACAACAAAGGCTCAGTCTGTGGACGCCTACAATTCCCCCAAGGAGCTACTGAACTGATTTGACCCAGGACTTGAAAGGCATCACGCTAGGGGCCAAGTCTTGCTTGGCTCAGCCCAACACAAGCCTCCCCTCAAGAGGCAGGGAAGGCCATCCCTGCACTCCTGAGTGATATTAATGAGCATTTTGGGAACAGCGGCAGGCTCTGGAGCAGGGGGTGCATCTCCCCAGCACCCAGGAGCAGGTGCAAGAGGTGCAGAGGGACAGGGCTGCCCCACAGGAGCAGGGGAAGGCTGGCAGATGCAGGTTATGGCTGGCAGATGCAGGTTATGGCTGCTGGGCTGGCACAGCCACCTGCCCCAGTGCCACAGCCCTTCCCTGCCTGCACACCAAAGCTGGCACTGATGAGCCAGCACTGAGCTGTCAGATGTGAGCATCTGCCCCTCCATCCCACCAGGGTCAGGAGCCACTGCCTCAAAGTCTTCAATGCCAAAAGGATCCAGCACAGAAACTGGCAAAACCAATCCGTGAATTGCATTAAAACTCCATTTTCATCTCCCAAAGCAGAGGCCTCTGGCAAGGAAGGGCCTCACCATGCACACACAGGGTCAGGACACTGCTTTAAGGGAAGAAGTAGATGCAGGAATTCCCTCCAGCTCCCCAGACATGGTCCAGACACAAGGAGGAGAGCTCTGGGGCTTACTGGCTCCTCTCAAGGAGCTTGTCCATTACAGCAGACAGACTCAAAAGAATCCCCAAACCCTACATAATTGATTTTATCCATATTCTGTAGATTTTATGCATATTTCCTATCTTTCCTGGCAGCAGAGTGGATACAAAAGGAATCAGGTCCAGTATTACTTGATAAACAGATGGAAAAAGTCTGTCCCCTGCAAGAAAGCACCACTGAAAATTCAAAGCAGCAGTGCTAAACCTGTAACATCTAGGCTAGTACTGAGCACCAATGACTGGATCTCTGCTTCCCTCCCTCACAAAAATCAAACAACTGTTAAAACTTCCTATTTCCTCAGCACCAAATACACTACTTCGTGTTCAAGAAGTGCCTCCATCACATCTCCTTCACACCATCACTTGCAATACTTTTATCCTGCTTTTTATAAAGCCTGGAGAGGTCAATATTACCTGATAAATTCTGAAACAATAGGATTTACAAGTGCAAGAAACAATTTCTTTCCCCTCTTTAAACTTTTCTAGTTGAAACAGTTCGCTGGGATTTCTGCCAGGACCTGGTGGAAAGTTTTCACATCTGTGCCATACAATTAAAATGTCAAAGCTGGAGATTATTTAGTGTATTAAGAGTAAATCTAAAGAAAAGCCACACATTTTTAAGTCATTTGTTGCTGAATTATGCCAAGACTATCTCCTCATTCACTGTGAGCCAATATTTCATGTACTGTTACAACTATTACCAGGATCTAGCCGGTTTTCAAACTCTTTTTGAAACTTTGCCCTCTTCCTACTCCATAGTTCTTCCTCTGCCCCATCCTTCAGCACAACACACAGTGCCACCAAACCTGCCACCAGCACACACCTTTGGCTTTGCTGGGTGAGAAACTGGGATTCAAGAGGTGAATGCCTGCAAAAAGTCTGGGGCCTGAGGGTCTGACACGAGCTGACGCAGTACATCTGTGTTATTCACACTTGGATCACTGTGTTTCTTGAGCTCCCAGTAACAATTTTAGATCAGAGCTATTGCCATGCAGAAGAAACAAGCACAGCTGTTCAGTGCAGCAGGTTCCCACCCACACTTTGCAGATCTGCACTGGAGTCTGCAGACTTGCAGCAGGATGCTGACAGCATGGGAATAATGCACTCAAAGCCAAAGAAAGGGAATACTCACAAGGGTGGGACTGGGGGGAGAGGGGTGTTTTGTGGGTAATACATTTGGGTTTTTTTTTAAAAAAAAAAAAAAAAATCAATCACAGGGACACCTTAGATCCCAGCAGGCTCATGGTTTCCACAGGCTCTTCTGTGAGCTACAGAAGAGGTGCAATGTTAGAGCAGCAGCAGCACCTCTGCTCCAGTGATGTGACTCAGTGACCTGCAGGGACAGAAGAATCCAGAGCACAAGAGCAGGCTGGGTTCCTGCAAAGCCATTTGTTCATTTTGGCTGTGTTTGTGTGAAGGAGGAGTAAGGGAGTGATAACCTCAAGCTTAAGAAAAGTTTCCTCATATCAACGTTTGAAATAAAATTTCTACATTTTTAAGTAGAATTTTTATCCAGTAACTCGGGGGGGTGGGGGTGGAAACAAACAAGCAAACATCTATTTCACACCCGTCAATTTCTACCAAATGCAATCAATTTATTTCCTCCTGAAAAGCAAATCATTGCTGTCCCAACACTGGACAGGGACACAGCAGATGCCCTCCAGCCCCCATAAGAGCAGCCAGTGACAGCCAGCACCTCTGCAGCTTCTTAAAGAGGATTCACAAGCTGCCTTGCCTGTGTTTCTGTGGGCACCACACCCCATGCTCTCCAGCACACATTGCTGTAGTTCAGATAAAACCAAAAATAATTTTAAAAATCCATTCATTTCTTACTGATGGGACTTGTTCAATCCAATCCTGTATCTCATTTCCCCAGTACTTTGCCTTGGGCTGAGTAAATAATCACGAGTTTCACTCAGCCTAAGTGAAGGCCAAATTTGGACAGCAGCATCCTTACCAAGAACTAGAACTAATGGCTATGCAATTTGATAATGTGAACCAGAGTAAGGAGGAAATTATTTTGGCAGAACTGAGCAGAACCGAAACGGAAAGGTCGATCTATTTAAGGAGTGGTACCACAACACTACAGAATATACAGTTAAACCACCTGCAGGAAATATGATCATCTTCTGGATGATCTGTTTGGAACACTGGGCAAATCAATCCATACACAAGCCTAATAAAAACCTCTATGTCCTAATAAAAACCTTTCAATCATAATAAAGAAAAAAGAAATATGTTAACAATAACCAAAAAAATACTGACCAACAAAAACTAGAACTGTGGCTGACTGCAACCCAAAGATTTAAAGTTACATTCCCTTTAAGAGCTACCTTAGAATTACCCTGTCTTGTTGCACAAAGCAGAGAGAGCAGGGATTCACTCAGCAGTGTAGGGTAAGGCAAGGGCTCAGCGAGCAGGGGCTGCAATGAAGAATTTCAGAGGGGGATGGGCTTGATGACTAAAATCAATGTCCTTAAGTAACCTGCTGCAAAAATATGTATTCCTGTCTAATTTAATCATTATGGTTCCTTCCTGCTCTTTTAAGAGAGAGTTCAAGAAAGGGCAGAAGAGCATTTAGCAAGAGAGGATGAGATGGGAGAGAGGCAGGAGCTGAGAGAAGTAGGTTCCCTTACATGCCCAGGTAGGTTGGTTGTGATGTTTGAATTGTAGGCTACATCAGCCATCTTTCCCCAAAAATCGTGTCTAACACAATGTGAAAGACATTTATGATGGGGATTTTTCTCCTTTTGTTTTTAATTATTCATATGCAAATCATTTTGGGAGGGGGGAAGACCACGAAGGAAATGACATGTCAAGATACATAAACTGGTAAGGAAGACAAGCAAACCAAGGAGGACTCCTCCAAGAATATCTGCAAACAAAGTCAGTTTGCTATTCCAAATTTCAGATGAATTATTCACAGATGAGAGCTAAAGAGTTGCATGTGAACAGAAATTAGACACTTAAATGATAACACATTAGTGATGTTCATATTCTAGGCTGATCCCTGAAAAGGATGCGGCCATGGGTCATATTAATCACTGATGTGTTTTTACCTGGCTGAGCTGAAAAGAGCAAGTTGTGGCTGCAACTCTCCAGCTGATCAGAGCTGTGTGTGATGCTTGGCACTGGAAAGCTTCAGTTCAGTCCCATTTTGTACCATTTAGGCTCTAATGAGCAAATCATTGTTGTTTAAAACTTTAAAAGTTTAAAAAAAAATTTAAAGAAGGAAAACAAAACCAAACCAAAAAATAACAACAATAACCCCCTCAAACATCAAGCAAAGTTTAGCTCTCTTAAAACTCCCAGAAAGGACCCTTCCCCTACAACAGTCCCACAGAGGTGTTCAAAACACAGAGCTCCCATTTTCCCTCTCTGGAAATGACAGCCTCGATTAGGACTTGGCTGCACAAACCCGATGAAGTGAAACAAAAACATGTCACAGCCCACAGCATTCCTGGCTCCCCATCAAAATGCTGGCAGCCAGGAGAGGGAAATCAAACCCTCTGCCCCTGGCCTGAGCCTCTGTCCCTTCATCTTGCTTCGTCCAGCTTTTGCACTTCAGGCTATCAGATAAGGACAAATTGCCTGTAACAGGCGTTATTACTCAGCATCCCAGGTGCTATTGGGATGTCCTAATTTGAGTGGAAACTGCTTCAGCAAGGGGCCTTGATGAGAGGGGTCCGCTCCACCTCCCAGCTGAAGGTCACATCTCAGCTGGCCCCACTCCTCAGGCTGTTGGTGACGCCTTGGCACGGGCACAGCCCTGAGCAGCAGAGACGAATGGCTCAAACCCATTTTGCATTAAGCCAGGCTGTTGCTAAATTCTACCAAGCACTGAGGCCTAAAAGCAGAATTTGGCACCAACCCCACAAAAGCTGGGGCCCATCAGCAGCGACCTCAGCACTCCCCAGCCCCGCCAACAGCCACCAGCTAATGCTTCTCAGCATGGCTGAGCAGCAGAACCCTCAGCAGTCACTGCCCAGAACAGGGCAAGAGGCCTCTTCAAACTGGGGCTTGCTCTGAGGAATTTTGAGGTTCTTCTCCTTTTGCATTCTGTAACACCTACCCAGGACAATGTTTCCTTCATCCATAAAGGTCTGCCTCCACTCTGCCCCAGTACAGGCATTCCACAAAAATAAACCAAACAAACACACACCACAGGGACAGAAATACTAAAGACAACAGTACAGTCCCCAAACTGAGCTGGAAAGACTCCTATGAACAGAAGCCAATTAACATCATTAACCTTCCCCACACTGCCTTCTGAACCTTTTTATCTCTAGGAGTCACCTTTTTGGGATTACACCCCAGTATATCACCTGCCATTCTCACACAACCCCATGCTGGTGTCTCACCAGGGCCAGCGACCAGGCTCAGGCCCTGCTCCCCACCAAGACTCGATTGCACTGGAATAGCTGCACAGCCTTTCTGTAAAAGCAGTACTTTATGCAAGAACAGCACTAAAAATAACAGCTAGAAAGGTGAGGACCACTCAGAAGCATCCTGGGATTTCACATCCTGAAGCTGGGCCACTTCACCCTTCTGCACAGGATTTCTCCTTAAGGCACACATTTGTTAGGCATTTCCCACATTCACCTGTTCCAGCATGGTCAAGCAGACATCCAGTTCCAGGGCAGATGAGTTAAAACAGACTTCAAAATAACACCCTTGTACCCCTGGTCAGACCAAAAACCTCCCTGGAGCATTATACCACCTCCTGCAACAAAGACTGCACAGAGCATTCTGCTGCAGCCCCACACTTCAACAACAAAATCATAAAGGACTTCTCAAGAGGGCACCCAGGCTGCCTCAGCAGCCATCCCCAGACAGAGCTTACACAAGCTCTCCCACACACAAACACGTGCATAAATATACACACACCTCTGCTTGTCTGCTTCACTCCAGTATATCTTAATCCCTGCCTTGGAGTTCAAAAGGCAATTCTGATCTTTTCAAGTCACCTGTACATAACTCTCACCTCCAGGCTGACCAGCAATCCCAGCTCACACCAGCAGAAATACTCACGTCCGAGTTGTCTGTTTGCTGCGACTTGCAGAGAAGTGAGAAACAAAACCCACAAAGCACAGAGCTACACCCTCCCACCCTAGTGCCCCACCCAGGCTGCCAAGGTACCCTAGAAGGGCTCAGTGCCCAAGCTTAGAGCACCCCCTGAGCCAGGATTTACAGCAGGAGAAGAGCACTGCTCCCCCAGACCCACCTGGTGAGAGTGCTGCACCAGGAGCAGCAGCTGTGCCCAGTTAAAGGCACCTGGCAGCTCTGATTCTTCCCAGCTGTGTCTGTAGGGACAGAGAGCATGAACCAAGCAATGCTCCCCTGGGAAAGAAGAGGGGAACAGTCCTATAGCCTCTTCTGTTCCCCTCCCTAAGATATGCAGAACAGGGAGCGATGTTTCTGATATCCTTCCTGGCTCCTCAGGCAGTGAGGCAGAGGCGAGTTTTGGGGTCATTCCCAGGGTCAGAGGGTATGTGGCTGAGGGAAGGACCTGCCAGTTCAGGTTTTCAGGTTCACTGTTATGGTTTTAGCCTCTCAGAGCTGCAGTGCCATGAACAACCTCCCTCAGGGTACTCAGCAAAGAAGAGTTTTTATAGGATCACAGAATGGTTTGGGTTGAAAGGGACCTGAAATCTCATCCTGCTTCACCCCCCTGCCATGGGCAGGGACACCTCACACTATCCCAGGTTTCTCTAAGCCCCAGCCAAGCTGGCCCTGAACACTTCCATGGCAGCCACAGAGCATTCTGCTATAGCCCCACAGCTTCTCTGGGCAGCCTGTGCCAGGGCCTCACCACCCTCTCAGATGAGCTGTCACATCCTAAGTGACACAACTTCCATGTGTGTGTTCCATCTGCCTTCAACATGCAGTTTTATACCCAGGAAAAAGGAAACATTTTCAGCATTTGGTGGCAAAGGCCAAACTCCTCAGGGCATCAGTGTGAGGTTTGACATTGCCAGTTCATCACTGTGGCTCTGCACATGGGAATTCCTGCCAGCAGTGAATTCACTCTGTAGAGGGGCTGGAATTCAGGGTAGTAATGGAATAGAGACACATGGCAGTGGAACAGCCATAGGGAACCCCCAACCACAGTAGGAAAAACTTCCAAAATGAGGTAATAAATAAATTTTAAAGCAAAACAGTTCAACGAACTGTTGGGTTCAAGCAACACGTAATCACTATCTTAAACCAAACCAGGATGGAGCCACCTAATTTCACCCATTCCCACCAGTGAAATCCCCGGGGGATGAGCTCTTGGCACTGAGCCAGCAGTCAGGGCCAGTCTGGAGCAAAGAGGAGCTAAAACCTGCCATCAGCAAAGCCCAGAATAAACCCCAGTAAAAGAAGGTGGGCATTTAGTTACCAAGGAGAAGGAATGTGTTTGTCACTTGCTGGTTTTCATTGCATTTTGCTTTGCCACTTAACAAGCACTAAATATAAATATATATGGGATCATATATAGGAAGGGAGATACAAAGATATATATATACACACACACACAGAGAGAGAGAGAGAGAGAGAGGTATTTCTATAAAACTCCTTCTTCCTTTTAAACACCACCATGGGGCTGAAGAGGAAGAGGACATTTCCAGGGAGGGGGTTGGAAATGTTCACTGATAGGATGCGGAAGGATTGGAGAAGGGGTGCTTCCAACTTCAGATTTCCTTGTTAATTCAGAAAGAAGTGGGGGTTTGGGTTTTCTTTTCTTGCTAAATCCCAAGTCCCCTCTTTAACAAAACACAGCCTCCCCTCCTCTGCTGTTTTTCTGTTTTGTTTTGTTTGTGTGTGTGTCTGTAAAAGCAGCCGAGCCTGGCTTTTATCAAAGGCCTGAATGTGTCTTTGTGTCACTACAACCAAAGGGAACTGAAGCAGGGGGTGGCTGTGCTGCTGCTCCTCCACAGAGTGCAGAGCTCGTGTGTGTGATCATCTCCAGCACCGCCGCCTGTCCGTCACCAGGGCACGCCGAGTGCCGGGGATGCTGCAAGGCACTGCTGCACTCTGACCTCACCTCTGTGGGAAGAAAGAATTTAAAGACTGGGAATCTTGTCACTCTGAAAATGAAGCAGAGCTCCTTAAAGTCTGGCTTAATTCACATTAAAGCAACCCTCGAGGAGCTCATATGCAGTGCTTTTATCCTTAAGGTCAACTGGTCGGCATAAGCTCCCGAGTGGAGCTGAACAGCACTTCTTGGGGAATTTAACCACATCTTTGGGATTAAAATAAAACACTTTTATACAGTTCTGATCTACAAAATGGATATAGTAAAAAAGTTCAAAGGAAAAAGAAAAGCATGTGCAGCTTCCGGCCAGGGTCAGGGCATCACTGCCTTCCCCACACACTCCCTGTCCAGGATGAGGGATTGGGCAGACCCACACACAGTGATCACCCCAGTAATGAGGTGGACAAGCTGGACAAGCTGCGGTTTAGGATGAAAAGTTTAGGAGAAAAATTGAAAGAAGCAAAAGAACACAAGAAGTCCCTGCACCCGAGGTCCAGATGAGCACCACTGCCCACAGCAACAGTACCCAATCCACCAGCAGCAGCGTGCTTCCCATCTAATCCACCTCCAACAAATAACCAACAGCCTTCAGGCAAGCTAGCAGCAGCTGCCAGTAGCTAAAAAGCCAGGGTTTCTGTTAAGAAATGGGAACATACATTCCCAGCTCCCTATCAGGGCCCATTTTTGCCATCAGCCATGCCCTCGCATCCCTCTGGGATGGCATGTTAGTCTCTTGACAGGGTTTCTGCGCAACACGGTTGAACATATTTAAATGTTTGCACAAAAGGCCCCAGAAGCATCATTATTTGGTAGTAGTTACTGCCAAGGCTTCCCAAAATATGAAGCAGATCATATCAATACCAACTGTTCTCATCCTCCAGACAGATCTGCTGGGGGAAAAGAAAAAAAAAGAAAAAGAAAAATCTGTTCAACATCTCCTCCAAGTTCTTCAATCTCTCTGAGCAGTGAAGCAGCACAAACCTGCTCGATCCTCCTGCACCGAGTGCACTGGAATAACACAAACGGGGACGGCTCAGAGACAGCACAAAGTGGGGAGAAAACCCAGACAAACTTGAGCCAGAAAAAACATTTCCAGATGTACTGCACTGACACATCTCATCTCTACCAGTATTTTTTTTAGAAGTCTGACCACAAACACACAGATGGTTGGGAACATCACCGAACCTATTTAATTTTTCTTTGTAAATACTTCTCTCTCCATCATGTCACCCTTGCCGGGAAGCCACCCAGGAGCCTGAGACATGAGGGATAAAATTTTTATGTGGTACACAGAGTTTAATAGATCCACCCAGGGGCAAATGGCCTCTATGTGTTGCTTGTACAGCCACCATCCACAGTTGTGCCACTAAGAGCCAGAAGCAAAGGGAGAAACATGGGATTTCTTGCAATGTACAGGAAACATCACACATGGGCTGGAGCCAAGTCCACCAGTGGAGCTGTTGTGACATAAATGGTCCCAGGCAACTTGCACTGAAGGGAGCCTTCTGATGAACAAAGTCCCAAAGTCAGCAGCTCTTGCCATAGGGTTGCTCAGGTGGGTTAAAAAGTAATTTGTGTCACACAGCCATCCTCACGGAAAGACTGGCTTTTCTTGGCCTTCATGTCTTGCCACGATTGCAATCATTGTGAAAAAATAAACCATCAAGGGCAGCCCCCATTCAGCAGAAAGCCAAGTTCCCTTAATGCCTTCAATATGCAATTACATAAATAGACCTAATTTAAAAGTGAGCCAGAAACATGAACAACAGCTTCAAATGCAACCAACACAGCCCCAGATCCCTAACCCAACCAAGATTCTGTATGGTGCACAAGATGAATGTGAGGTCTTCCACAAACACATCCCCAACTCAAATTTGTAGAAAAAAAAAGTGGATTCCTGCCACCAAATCAGCATTCAAGGCAGTGATGGGCTCTCCAGAGCCCCCTTCTGTCAGTCCCCTGGCTACACTCAATTTCTCCCGCACATGAAGTTTTTCTCCTTCCTGCCCCACACCATCACATTTAAAAAAGCAAACAAGCACATGCTGGGTGGACAGGGGGACACTGGGGACCTGTCATTCCCTGCATTGCCAGCAGCTCAGTGCCTCACTCCCACAAAAGGCCGGGAGCTGGATCCATCTGCCGCAGGGATGAAACACAAGAAGCACATTGTGCTGCGCTCGCTGCCAAATCCAGGGGCTCGGGGGCATCTTGGCACCAGCACCTCTTCTGCCACATGATAGAACAGAGACTGATGGTGACATAAAGAACAGGTGGAGGCTTAATTAGGTCATTAACCATGTGAGTGCATCCTGTAAAGCTGCATTAAGCAAAGTGCTCGTACCCACCAGATCATGCTGGGGTGGGAAGGCACAGCCTGCATAGACCATCGCCTCCCCCCAGCCTGGGTGCTGGCTGGGATCACCCTGGGGTCAGGCTGGGCAGTGACGGGAACTGTTGCCTCCTGGGTCCGATTTAGAAAAGTAGAAAGAAGTCCAGCCTTTTTACGGTCTAGTTTACCATGGCAGGACAGGTGCAATGAAAAAAAAACAGCAACTGAATGTGTCTGCTCATGCTGCTTCTCCTTGCAGGTGTCACCATGAGGATCTGCCACTCGCTCTGGTGCACTTTGTGCACAGGTGTGGTGAGTTCATTCCGTGGTTCCTGCACATCCAGCACCGACCCCAGCTAGGTACAGCCACCACGCACACCCCATGCCACCCCACCCAGCACCCCCAGGGACACCACTGCAGCAATGCTGTTTCCAGACTCCTCACAACCACGGACAGACAAACCTGTGGCCAAATTCTTCTTGCTGGCTGCTTTTAAAATAGCTGTTCAGTGATTTCCTACAGCCAGCTTGGCTCCATGAAAATCAAGGTGCAGGAATACCCCATCCCACAAGGTCAGAACTGCCTCTCCCTTAGCATATGTGGGGACAAACCTGCTGGGGTCACACCACCTTCCCGTGGAGCGAGGTCCGAGTGCTCTCCATATCAGACTTGACAAGTTAAATAATTACTGCTGACCTAGACAGACAGATACTGCAATAAAGGTAACAGACAAAATTTTCCTGATCTCTCTCTGCTTTCATGTCTGAAATAACACCTGGAGTCTTAAGTATGATCCCAGCTGGCATGAGCAATGCTTGGCTTGTGTTGTTTTGGGTTGGTAGTAGAAGGGTAAGTGATCCTCACTCACGGCTGGTGTCTGGATTCACACCCCGGGCTCTGTAATCCAGGCAAGCCACGCTTCTCAGTGAGCAACTGTTGCAACATAATTACTTGGTTAAAATCCTGTTAGGGCTTTCAGCTACAGCCAACTATGGGTATCATTCTCCAGTTCAACTTCCTCCCTCCCGTGAAAATGTGGTGGTCAAATCATGAGCAAATTTGCAATGCGAAAGCGCCACTGTTCAGGGGCTGGAGCTCAGAACGCTTTCCTAAAAGGAAACTATTTAACAAGTGCTGAAAGGGACTGTCTTACCCGCAAGCCTGTAAAATAACAACAACAACAAAAAAGATACTGATAGATTTGCTGATGTTTTGACCCCAGCTGGCAACTGAGTACCACTCAGCCATTCGCTGTTCCTGCCTTTATTGGAGTGTCAGGAGTGATGGAGTTATATTTGGATCCTTTAAAGGGCACTACACCTACTGCCCCTACAGCCCTACAAAGTCAAACAAATGACTACGTCTTAGAGCAGCAAAACAGGAGCAAACAAACAGCAGCACGGGAAGACCAGTGTTTCTGGTCATGGAAATCAGCAGATAACACCAGGTTTATAAGTAGTCTAGAATTTCTTAAGTGGGAAGCCAAGGGAAGAAGCTGGTGAGGCAGATGGGGCTGTTTTGCCCAGCCTTTGGGCTGGCACTCCCTGAAAGAGGCCGGAGGGAAGGTTAATTAACAGTACCTGTTGGTGAATGATGTGGTACCCACCCCGTGCAGCCAGAGCAGATCAAAAACTGTTACACAGCCCCTCTGCTCGGGTTTGGTTCTGGCTGCTGTCACCTACACACTCCCAGGCACAGGCGATGGTGCTTCCTGTGCAGAGTGTATTTGTGCAATGCAAGTCATGAAATGTCAGTCTGGAGCTTCTCATACCAGAGGCTCTTCAGGAGTGCATCAGTGGTTGCTCACTGTCTCAATGACAATCTCTCATCCAGTTCAACAGGAGAAGGAGATGGGGCTGGGGGGGAAGCAAGGTCCTAAAGAAATGTGTTTGAAAATCTACACAGTTGTCTGGGAACAGAGGCTAAAACCTGCTCCTATCAACACTGCATGAATGATAAATTCAACCTAAAGCCTGCTGGGGTGAGACACATTCCCACCCTGTTACACTCAGGGTGGACAGGAGATTACAGCACTACTGTCTTGATGAGGACGCATGGAGATACAGTAGGTACCATGCAAGCACTGTTTATTTTCAATAATCAGCTCTGCACAGCCAAGTCACTGCTTACATGGGTGACACTGATCCATCCTTCAAACAAGAAAGAGGAGGAAAACAACCAGAAACTAACAGGAACTTCCCAGGTGACTGAGTCCATGAACACTGAACCAACCTGCTCCAGAGCCTCCTCTCTGGAAAGGCAGCACTGAAGGGGCTGGCAGCAAAAAATATCTGTGCCAGGATAAATGACTTCATATGTCGAGACAAAGATAAAGTTACACAGAGCCTCTCGCAGAGGACATGGTCATCAGGTTTATTTTTGTAGTTTTCATTACACTCAAAATAACTTTGGCAGACTTAGAAAAAATAAATTTTCAAAGCCTTCTCCTATTGATGTCACCAGTTTTAATTAATTTTTGCTGAAGTGGTCTAAAGGCGAATGCTGCTGGGATGGGCTGGTTCCCGGTCTACTGCTCCAGGCCTCCATGTTCAAATTCTGGGGCTGCACCGAACACTACCAGGATAAATCCTGCCTCAGCCTCACTGGAAGATGCCTCCAGCCCATTTCCCTGTGACAGTGGTTTTGAGGCCAGACTGCGTTTTAGCTCATGCTCTGCCTCTGTGTCAGAGGCGCCGTCAGCTCTGGGAATAACACGGGTACCATGCTATTTCCTGCCTCAGAAAGTCCCGACCACATCCAGCCTTTAAAGCCACCTCGGTAGGACGTTAAATGTCACTGCTGTCTGACACAGCAGCTGATCTGGGAGGGTACAGTTGGGATGGGTGTGGAATAGAGGACGTGCCCTCCCTCACATGCCAGCACACTGAGGGACTCGGTCTGAGAGCAGTCCCCAAGTTCCCAGACTCAATCCTCCCCATTGCTGCACACCTGGCTGTCACCTCCTGCTCTCACCACCACCACCACCACGAGCTCCTCAACAGGGGTGCAGAGCAGTGCCAAAATTGTGAGCAGAGGCCCCCTGACACTCCCATGACACACCTGGCTGCTGCCACCACTCCAGCAACTCCCTCTGGACACACAGCAACACACAGGACCACCAGAAAACCATTCCTCCTTCCAGGGGGACTCCGGGCTCCTTCCCCACTGCTGGCTGGCACCCTGCAGCACACAACACATGGCTGGGAGGAGATGCCAAACCAAGCAAGACTCCCTCTCCTCCATTTATTTCCATTTATTGCAAACAGTCAAGAAAATAACCCCTGACCGAAAGGTTTCCATCAACAAAGAATCCTGAAGCCAAAGCTCTGAGGTCCCAAGGATGAGATGGGGACCCACCACTCTGCAGCAGCTGCTTTCCAGCACCTTCCAGCAAGGTGATGGAGAGCATCTGTGCCCAGCCCAGGTAGCTCCTGGGAGAAGGAGCTGGCAGTTCCTGCACATGTGGCATGCAGACACAGCTCCAGATGTCCTTGGGGCCTTCCACAAATGCCCAGAAGGGACTGGGGAATGGTCGCCAGGAAGGAGCTGATGGAAGGTAGCCAGCAGTCATTTCTATGCTCAAAGAGCATTTTCCCAAAAGTTGCTAAGGTCTGCAGATTGGATTTTTGAAGGGGCAAGATTTGAAAACACGTGAAACAGAAAGTAAGTGCCTGCATTTTAATGGCACCATTTGTAAAAAGTCCTTCCCAGCCAGTTGTTCTTTGTTATTTAGATGCTTTAACACTTGGCTTCTGGCTCGTTTTTTAAAATCCTGGCACAGCTTTTTCTGTGCAGGAGAGAATTCTGATTGCATTTGTAAGTTTAGTATAAAAAAAATCCTGTTTATACTAATCTGTAATTCCAACATCCCAGCCTCCCGCGGGCAGACACAGATGGAGAACGCAAACCCTGCCGAAGCGAAGAGGCTGGCAGGGTATGGAAAACTGAGGCAAAAGAGAATTCAAAAGATATTTTAAAACTTGAAGATTTTGTAAAGCTCCTTGTCTCACTCTAAATCATGGAAATTACAGAAAAATACTGAGTTTTAATGGCTTCAGTAGGCAGAAAAGTGTATCTTGGGGTAAGTGTAAGGAATACCTCTGAGGTTTAAGCACAGCAGATGCAAAGCAACCCAGAAAAGCAGAAATCACTGCTAATTTAAAAAAAAATAAAGAAAAACGAACTTACTTCCATTTGATATTTTTCAGTATCTATTGAACTATCCTGAAGGACTCAGAAATATGGCACTACAGGCCCAGATCCTGAAGATGCAGTAACAGAGCTGCTATCACAGCAGAGCACAAAACAAAGAGCCGGCATTAGCAGAGCTCGGTGCATCCCATTTGGCCTCTGGAAAACATCTGCCATTTGTCAGGACTACAAAGCCAGCAGAGCCCTCTCCCCCTTGATCTCCAGCAATTAGGGAAATTCTGTTGTGCTAATTACCTGGGGAGACAACATAGGGAGAAGGCAGATAGTGAGTGACACATGAAGGCAACATTTACACCAGTAAAAATCAGGCAGATATTTCAAGTCACTGGAAACCACAGAAAGCGCTGCACCAACCTCCCAGGACAAGCTGGAGAGTGCTGATCCCTGCGTATAAAGTTAGGGTAAATACTACAAAAATAATAATAAAAAAAATTTTAAATTAATAATCTAAACAAGAGAGCCTCTGGGGCTGCTGAGTCTGCAGAGGTAGGGAGGGTTTGAAATTCTCGGCTTCCCCGAGTACACATGGTTTGAATTGCCGAGAAATGGAGCAATCCGCCGTCCTGCCGGCTGCAGCACCACTGTGCTCCTGCTGCTGCCAAGCCATTATTGGGAAATATTTGTCACATATTAGCTGGAACATCAGATTACTACACTGAACATTTAACGCTGTTTTGTAATATATCCATACGTTCAAAAGCATATGACACCATCTCAGCATGAATTCAAGATGAAAACAGGGATATGCATCATCCAGCGGCCAGGAAATTTGGAGTTAAGGCTCCAGAGGTACTATGAAATAAAAAGGCGCGTGGAAATACAATGCATACGTTGAAATAAGCAGTGCAAGAGCAGCCAACAGAGCTGGAGCTTTTCACACCCTCAGTCCTCAATTCAGCAAGGACCAGCTGCTGGGCAAGACACGCTCTGTGGACTGGGGCTGCTTTAAGCCTTTTTTTACTGGATTTATGGAAACATTAGCTCTCAGGCTCTAGCATGGTGCATCCAGCACCTTGAGCTCTTGAGGGACCTGTTCTCACAGAGCTTGAAGAGTTTTGGCATGGCAAATACCTCCTTTGCACCTGAGGTTTTAAAAGACTGTTAAAAATACAAAGTGGGAAAAATTAAAAAATAATCCCTAAAAATAAATATGAAAAGACAGCCAGAGCCCACACAACTGATAAATGAAATGTTTACAGGCACGAAGTTTTAGTCTTGCCTTCAACCCACCTCCAAGTGCCCATCAGCTGAAGGCTGTCCCAAATGCCATATACACAAGTGTTCCTGCACCTGCTGCGTTTCATCCTGCAGCAAAGGTTTTGTGAGACCACCAGAGAAAGAACCTGAACACAACGGGACGAGGGGCCTCTCTGCAAAGTATTACAGGCCTGGCTTAGAGAATGACAATAATACAAGTATTAAGCTGCTGTTTCCCTGTGAGAAAACATATGGGGACAGCCTGTCCTGGCCCTGCCCAGCGCCCGCAGTGTTCAACCGCTGCCGGCCCATCCCAAATAGCTGAGGGGACTCAAAGGCCACGTTCATCCCCAGAGTGGGGTCACCACCCTGTCACAGCGTTCCTGAGCCTGACCCACACTCAGTCCAGCTGCCTCAACCCCCCAGGGATGCTCTCCTCTCCCTCAGCCACAAAAATGCCCAAACCACGAAGGACTCAAAGTGACACAAAATTGTTGTGATCATCCCCCGCATCGCCTTGGTTGAATGAATAAAGCAAAACAAGTCGACTCAAAGCAGTGCACAGATGCTCAGAGCAACTGCAGAGGCAGCTTCTTGCAGCATGCTCAGCATTAGTGACAGAGAAGTTATTTTTAAAGCTTTTTAAAATATATTCTTTTAATTATGGTTTTTTTTTTTCCCAAACTGTTATTACTTTCAATGTCAGGCTGGATGGGGCTCCAAGAAACCTGATCTAGCTGGAGATGTCCCTGCTTACTGCAGGACACTTGGACTGGATGATTCTAAAAGATCCTTCCTATGATTTCTCTTGACGATCGCGATCTCTCCATGGCCCTGGTGAAACGGCCGGGCCCCCTCTGCCGGCCACCAGCCACAGAAACCCCGAGGGTCCCGTTCCAGAAGCCAACCCAGCTGTGCCCTAGAGCCAAATAGGTGACTTCCTGCAGAGCACAAAGCACAAAATGGATCAGTTTGGGTTGGGGATCTTTTGGGAGGGAAGCACGTTTGTTTGCCTTTGTTTTTCGTGTGTGTTTTTACAAGCAGCGATTTAGGATTTCGCTGTAGTCAGAATAACTTGGCACTCATTTAACTTTTAAGTGGATGGTAGTCATCTTGCTCCACACTGCTTTGAGTGTGTAGCAAGTCAATTGTATCAAAACAGTGTCCTAAAAACAACGCCCACCCCCTCAAATCCAAACAAACCCCAAATCGACTCACTTCTAGGAAAAATTGGGTCTCGTTTAAAACAAGCCCAGCTGGCAGGGCCAGCTCTGAGCATGTGTTTGATGCTGCCACTGCCCACGGCTGGGTCTGGGGGCAGTGAATTCCCATTTTCCCTAAGAGGCACCGAGGGAGGGACCATCCTGGCATGACAATGCAGACAGCATCCTCACCCACGACTCTCCAGTGCCTCTCCAGCTTGCTTAAAATCCAATCGTAAGAAGATCTTAAGCTTGGCAGGGTTATTGGCAGAGGAAAACTCCCCAGCCCAGGTGTTCAGGATACCCATCAGCTGCCCGTGGGAAGCAGGAGTGAGGCTGGCAGCATCTTCCCATCCCCTCCACGAGGAAATTCTCTCACCAGGGGCTGCTTTTTCAGTGCAGAAGCAAACTGAAGCCTAGCTGTTAGTTTGCAACCCGGCATAGCTCAGCAGAGAATGCCAGTGAGGGCCACAAACTCTCACATGTTTCCAGACCGAGTTTTTTCACTACAGAGAAGAAGGCCATTCAGCCTTTTTCAGGAGAAAGAGGGAAAAGTGAAACAGCTAAAGATGTCTTTGATTTGTTCAAAAGCAGCTGAAAGGCTTCAGGACAGTCCAGCAGCACACCCTCACCTTAGCACAGCACTCAGCCCCTGCAGTGGTGGCCAGGAGCAGCCACCGATGGGACATTTCCTACCCACCAGGAAATCACTTCTCCTTCCCTCGGCTCACAAATTACTTTGACATTCGTTACTAATGACTGTAACGAGCATTTCAGCAGCACGTGGGAAAACCTTCCCCCTTCCTCTCTTCCCCCCATCTCCCAAACACAGCAACCAGCAAACCCAGTGACCCAGAACAGAATTGGGACTTTCCTGGACAAAAGCAGCCTCTTCAATCCCAATTGCTTTCCGCACAGCAAAGGAAAAGCCTCTTGACCACTTAAGCACACCAGTAGTGCCCTGTTTGCCCTGACCAGAGAAAGACACAGCCCCAGAGTCCCATGAGCTCGGTGGACTTGTTGGGTCTGTGCATCATAAGAGAGAAATCTGATCTGACCACCTTGCAAAGAGCTGAAAATAAGCAGGATTTGTTTCTCAGCTGATGGGTTTTGTTACCCATCAGGGCACACAGGGAGCCCACAGGTGCCTTCCACTGGAAAAGCAGCAAGTGTTTAAAATCATCAGTAGTGAAAGGTTTCTGAGATTATTAAACATATTCTTATGGGAAAAAAAGACCTTTTTTTTTGTCCTGCGAGTATGGCCTAACGCTGTGTGTTTTGGTAGCATTCATATCCAGGATGGGAGGCAAAATTGACCCTGCCCCTTTGCCTATTCTGCCATCCCCATGTAGCACTTACGGTTTGTTTATTTTCTTTAAAACTAGAGTGGAACTCTCTGCTGCTTGGAAGTCCTTGTAACACGCCTGTGCCTTCTCCCGCATCAAAGCACTGCACATCTTTCACCCATCTTTCGCTACTTTTGTGAAAAGGAAAGAAGAAAGGCTCAAAGTGCCACAGCTCAAAGTCACTCGTGTTCAGTGTGACAGCAGAGCACTTCACAGAGCATTTCTATAAATGAGGTTCCTTTACAAACTAATCTAAGCTGTTTATTGTTTGCAAGGAGCATGCACTTCCACAGCAGAACAGGAAGTTTTGGCAGTTTTAGAAGTTCATTAAACTCTGGGAGGAAATTTAAACAATCGGTGACAGCTTTCCTACAGCAAAAGAAAAGACAGAGAGGCTGCAGCTTTTAATTATCACACTTGCATTAAGCCCCAGTGATTTTGTTACTACTTCTAAATTGTTTTGGCCCAACACCCAGGGCTCACAAACCAGTCAAGCTCTTTGCTCTTTTATTCTTATAGCCAAACTGTCGCTTTTGTCCAAACCTCAAACTCCTTTATCTGTGAACAGGCCAAAGCAAGGCACTGGGAGAAGTTAAGAGTCTCGAGCACAACAGAGCGCTTCAGCCAGGGGAAAAAGCACTTCTTAACCCATTTTCCTCAATAAAAGAGAATATATCAAGCAGGAGAGGAGGAGCTCAGTGGCGAGGGTCCAGTGAACAGGCGGCTCCGGGGCACTCTGGCGTTGGCTGTGCCGGGGCTGTGGCACCTACCTGGGGGGCACACGCAGTCTGATGGGGCCTCTCGCGCCGTCCGCAGTTTCGCGAGTCCTTCGCCAAGTTTCTGTTTCGAGGGGAAAGGAAAACAGCCCTTTAGAGAGTACATTACACCTCAACACGGACTGTGCACACCAAACCACCCAGCTTCCTTCCAGGGAGAGGTAATGGTTTCATCCTGTGGCATTCAGCCTCCTTGGATAATACCCCATGCTATAGTAGCACATAAATATTAAATGTTTCTGAGCAAGTGGCAGCCTACAGCCCTCACATGGAGCAGGCAGACACTCCTCCTGCACATCCCAAAGTCCCCTGAGGTAAGCTCCATTGGCCAGGATTCATCCATCCTGAGCTCTTTGAACCAGACCCATGTTCAGATGTGACCTGATTTGGTTGATTTTGTACTTAAAATTCTTGCTCTGTGGAGTATTAGAAGTTTCTTTAGGAGAGGAATGAGGTGAGGGACAGTGAAGACTGAAGTGCTCATCCACTCCCAAGCCTACCCAAAGCCCAGTGTTTTCATCTCCAAAGTGAAAAACTCATCGATAGGACAACTAGAACACACAAAAATTCACAGAACTAGAGCAGTGTCTACGTGGCATATTGCAGGCAGATGTGAGCACACTCTGCTTGCTCCCTAAGCCGAGGAGACTGTTCGTGCCTGCATTTAGGACACTGCCAAGCCCAAGTTAATGAGCCTGATGACAGGTACATTACATTAGCTCAGGCATAGTCCCTGCCTGCGAGAGCCCAGCAAGGGTGGGAACAGCTCATCTTCACCCACAATCTTCACTCTCTCAGTCCTCCAGGAATGCCCTGTCCTACCTAAAGTACCTGCCAAAAGACAAACCAATAATCTGATAACTGGAGTCCCTACATTTCAAAGAGAGAAAATTCAAAGTATTTATTCAGTTTAGGGTGTTAAGACTTGACATTATACAGCTGATGACCCAGTCCCTGTTCAAATATTTGAACACTGTGGACTATTCAGGAATTAGGCCACCTGTGAATTAGGTTATTTTCTTCTTATTATGAGGATTAAACAGTTTTATCTGTTGTTGAAACCCTATTCCTCTATCTGCTTGGATGTGACGCTAAGAGGTCCTGAAAGTATCAACATGGTTTCGTAGCACCTGACAGAGAAGTTGTCCTAAGGGAAGTATAAATACCAGAATAATCCAGCTGCCCTCTGCAAAACATACACTTTCCTTGAGAAAATGTGGCAAAAAAAATATCTAAGGAGATTTTTCTGACAGCCAGATGCAGTCTAAATGTTACACAGTTGCTTAAGTTTTATCTGTTTACTTTTAAAGTACTTTGGATGATGAAGATGCTTGAGGAAATGAAAATAAGCTCTCCCACCCTTTTAGTTCAGTAGGCACCACTGGGAACAGCAGAGGAGATCTGAATCCTGGAGCGAGTCCTCTGTTCTCCCATTGAATTGTTCTTGTCATGAAACTGATTAATCTGGACACTGCGGACAATAAATCCTTTGTGAACAAAACGGTCCAGCTTTGTTTACAACAACTGGATGTTTCTATAATCCTCCCATTAACATTTTCCCTCCAGTGTGAAAACTACACACACGGAGCTGGGGCTTTTGACACAGAGCAAGTGGAGATGCTGCCACATCCGGACCGTGCTGTTGGCAGTGTCTCAGAGGGCATCAAAGCAGGAGCCTGCAGCACATCCCACTAAAGCGACAAGCCAAGGGGAGGGCAAGGTCCCACCACAGTTAAATCAGCAATTTCTCCAGACTTACACGAATGCCTGTCACAGAGCCAGAAACTAAATCCGAGTTGTCCAAATTGCCTTTCGTTACCTTAACTACACACTTACCCTTCCTTTATTATTTCCTATCCTCTTTTACTTGCCAAACATTTAAATAATACTAAAAGGAACAGAGCCACTGTGTTGGTGTTGTATTTTCTGCTCTCTGTACACGGCTCTGCCATAACTTATGCCAGCAAACCCCTCGATTGGTACACAGAGTAAAGCTTTTTGGGTCGTGGTAGAGAACAAAGGATGCTGGGTCATGCACAGAGAGTGTGTGGAGCTTTGGTTTCACTTCTGAAATACTGTGGTAAACTTCAAACGGAGGACCAACACAGAATTTAACAAAAAAACTGACCCCAGGCATCAGTTGATGTTCATGACGATGGAAATACTCTCTCGCTCTCCAGAAACTCTGAAGCACAGAAAAGGCAGGAGCTGCTTGACAAGCCAGTGGTCTTATGTAATAGACTTTGGGCAAGAAACACTTTCTGAAACTTTACCATAAATTAAGAGGTTCACTTAAAATGACCATTAAGAGATAGTGCAATCATTACTACGGATTCCTTGAATTTGTTGCTTGATTCAAAATCTGCTTTAATATTGACAAAAGTTTGGTCATACTAAATGTTTCAACAAGCTCACTCTTCCATTAGAAACCCAATTATGTGGTTTTGCTTTATTTTCCCCTGTACAAACTCCATCTGAGCATTCCCAGCACAAAACAAGCTTTCCACACTTAACTAAATCTCAGCAAGAGGTTGCACATGATCTTAGGCAGTGCCACAGAAACCATTTCCATTGCTAAGCACATTTATTGGAGTAATTGGAACAGAACCACTGCCACAACCAGCAGGCTAATTCCTGCCTGGAGAAAAGACGTTAACTAAGAGTCTGTGCTTACGACTCATAGGCACCCCCCCGGTCTGGTATTCAGGGTTTTCACAAAAATATTTTAACATTTCACTTTTATCGAGGCACATCAATGCAATCAAGTTTCCAGGCAAAAGGACTCGCTGTGGTGGTGCCAGCAATACCCTCACCCCAGCTCTGACAACAACACAGAGCATGAGGAATTGCCTGCCCATGCCCCCAGCACTGCCTCCATCCCTGCTCACAGCCCCAGAGCTTTCACAGAGCTCTGCATACAAATACATTTTTGCATGATTTAGACTTCATGGCTGTCATGATTTTAATGCAGCTCCGTGTTTTGCACCCCAGTCAGGCCGTTAATAAAATCCCAGGGTAAAACCTTGCCCAGATGTCAGAATTGATCACTCTAGGGTGCCCTTCAGCAGCCCCATAAGCCGTGTTGAATCTTGCTGAACTTTATGAACTACTGTTTATACAAGTTCAGCAAACCAACTGTGGGATCTTCAAGCATTTCCTATGAGTGATGGAGCCCTTCATGCCCCCCTTGCCTGTAAAAAGCCCCAAACCTAAACACCAGAATCAGGAAAAAGATAACCCTGGGATAAAGTGTAACTTCTCCCAGAAATTTGGTTTAGTTACTGAGAAGGGTATCAGTGTGGGTAATAGTTCTCCAAGTAGGGGAAATTGTTCAGCACAGAAATATTTATTGAAGAATTTCAGAAAACCCAAGAACTGAAAGTGAAGTAACTAGTGGCGGGTCTCCTCTGCCTGCCATAAATCAGTTCTGCACTGCCAGACCACAATACTCTGTGACAGACAGTCCCGATAGCGGGGATCATGTTCATAATTTCTAACAAGAAAATTATGGTCCATTAAATCCCAAGATAAATAGTTATTTAAGTACTCAGGTTACCTGTGTCAGTGAACAGAATGAGGGGGGAAAGTCGCATGTCCTCAAACAGAGGGCTACCAGCCTTTCACCTGGGGCATTTTCTCTTCCAAACCAGGTGAAAGGCTCTGCCACGCCTCGCCCTACGCCTGATTCATGGAAATGGCAGCAAAAAGGGGAAAATTTGGTAAAAGGGAGGAAGTTTTTTCA
>VZRN01000753.1:1571763-1663323 GCA_013397935.1 Dasyornis broadbenti | reverse complement strand
CGGCCCCCCGCGGGGACCGCTCCCCCGGCCCTATCCCCGCCCGCGGAACCTGCGCCCCTCGGGGGTTCCAGCGGTGCTGCACAGGCGGGGCACGGGGTGGCAGCGGGGCTGCCCCGCTCCGGTCCCTGCTCCGGTGCCGGTGCGGCAGTCGCGCTGCCCTCGGCGGGGGCGGAGGCGGGCGCGGGCCGGGCGCCCTCCAGCGGGCTCCCCCCAACGGGAGAGCGGCCCGGCTTCCCTGGGGACTGCGACCGGCGAGAGGTGTCACCCGGCCGGGCTTTGTACCTTCTGCGCTACAGCCCGTCTGGACTGAAAACTGCTTTAGAGACCTTACCTGGAACTCCACTATGCACTGCAACCCACTGTTATCTCAGTGAAGTGCTCCATCCTCTTTGGTGAGCCTTTGAATGAGAGAAAACTACGCTCACAGATAAGCACTGAGCATCCACATATTCTGTCATCACGTTTCTTTGCTGTTACAGAGCATCACAACTCTTAACTTACCTACAAAACATCTTCCTGCAACTTAATGCCTGTCTAGAGTCTAAGCACATTCTAAGTATACAAATTCCAATGCACCCTTTGCCTCCTGAACACAGACACTGCCCTTCGAGGAATTCTTATTTCTAGGATAGATGATTGAAGTCTAGGACAGAGTTAGGAAATGCTACAATGTCAGTAACATTACCAGTGTCAGATTCTAATTAAATTTGTTAATAAAACACACATCTGCGCCCAGGGAGACCACCGTGCTGGAAGTACATGAGTTTTGTGTCGCTACTATTTTCAAAGCAGTTAAACAAGGCAAATCCATACACAGCATTTGCTGACAACCAGTTCCTGCTCTCTTACACACCCTGAAGATAAAAAGAAAACTCTGGGTTTTTGTGAGACCCTCTTTCTTACCTCCTTCTCCCCCTTCTCCTTCCTATGAGCCTGCCATGACTTTCCTTACAAGCTCCATGAGTGGTAGAACACGCAGTGCTATCATTTTGGGGGAGATGCTCTTGGGGGTGCAAAGCATCTCATCCTGTGTGACCTGAGCCCTCGTGGCAGCCCTGATAACCAGACACTGAAACAAGAAGCAGGACTGAGCACTCCTGCAGCAGCTGAGCTCCTGCCCCAGAACTTCAAACCCCTTCTCTAAAGCTGTTTAGCCCCCAGCTCAACTCTTCTCCCCCTCGGATCAGCTTCTGAAGCTCTGGATCACATACGTCCTTTGCACTTCAGTGACGGAGCCTGGGCTGTTCACTTAAAGGACAACTTTATTCTCTTATCATCCATGTCTAGTAGAAAGTGTGACTGGTTCATTACGGAAATGCACACTGCGAGCCTGGTCTGCCTGGCTCATCCAGTCACAGACCGTATTTTCAAAGTACAATAGCCGAAAATCCGAAGTGTAGAAATTGATGTGAATGCTCTTCGAATTATTTAACAACTACAGATTGATCCAAACATGTAAAGATTACACAGGCTTTGGGTAAAAGTGCCTGCAAACTAACACTTGTGTAGTAGCTGCAAGGCCTTTCAAAAGCACTTGGCACCTTGCTGCAGATGCCACATTAATCCTGATAGTGCTTTTAAATTTACTGGAAGAAGAAAAGTCAGTTTAAACAGGGCATTATAATAGGGCTAAGCTGTATCTCCTTTACCAAGCACAACGCATTTCAGTACCTACATCAGCAGCTAGAAGCACTCTATAAGCAAGAGTATACCATCTTTCCCTAATTTCGATAGAACTGTTTTATGGTTACAGTTTTATTGTTATAGCAGCATATAAACTTTTCTCCCCCATCTGCCTTTGATTTGCATTGCTTAGCTGATACATTCAGCCAAGTCCTTGCTTTGCCTCTGAAGCTGTGGGATGGAAAGTACTGTGGGAAGAAGAGAAGGAATTTACTCTTGTCCTGCTCAGCCCTACCGAGCTGACCTGCATGGCACAGACTGTTATATTTTCTGTCACACAGAGTAGAAACAACGTCATCAACACTGACATCCAAGGAAAGGAGGTGGCTATGATGAGCTGTAATCAAACCCAGGAGGTGGCACTGGTAACAGAAGATAAGCTTTCAAAGCCTGTCCCAGCTCTATTCTACCCCCAACCCAGAGATATGCGAGTCTGGAGCCTCTTGCAAATGAAGCCTCCTCCCCATCAGTGGAACAAGGACATCAGTTTAAAATCTTACTGTGCATTAGGGCTAATTCAGCAAGCACAAAACCTGAAGTCGGAATCCTGTGGAGCTGAAACAATTTAGTTTCCTTCCTTTGAAGAAAGGCTTGTGCAGTGAAGTCAGGATTGAAATAAATGGCCCAAACTTGCTTATTGCAGCCTGAACCCTTCTATAGAAGGTTCCCTACACCATATGGAGTCAAATGGATTAAGAGAGTTGGAGTAGGCAAAAAAACCATCAACTTTGACATGGAAGAACAAAAACTACCAAAGTACATTAATGGGTCTTGGAACACTGTACCATTTCCTTCTCAAGCCAATATCCAAGTTCAGGAGTCACAACTGAGAACCCAGACACCTCTGTCCTGTTTAATCTTAATGCCTGAGTTCCTAGAGTCCCCAAAGTCACTTCATTTACCAGTAACTACAAATCAAGCTCACAGAAATACACCTCTGAAGACTTCAGAATGATCTCCTTATTACTGCAAGGGCTTAAATATGCCCCAATACTGTGGCACACCATATTTCTCTGTAGCAGTACAGTTCTCGTAAAAACGTAATTAAAAAAAAAATGCTCATCTTTAAGGACTCAAAACAACATTTAAAGCAGGAAATGTTACTGTTCAGACCTTAACTAAAAAGATTAGCTATAAATACTTAACACTGAAAGCATCAGACAAGTTTCCACGGGCTAATTAGCTAGCTGGGGAGCAATGCATGCTGTATAACAGAACACCTGGGAAAAAGGTGACCCACAAAAGCTACTTACTTAGGATATACACTGTTTCCACCCCTGTTTCAGAATGCCATCAAACTTACACAGCATAACTAGGTGGATCTTTTCTTTATGACTAATAAAAGGAAGTTTTTCTGGGGAACACTTCCAGAACTCCTTCAGCTAGCCCAGACTCCTCACCTACAGTCAGAGGGTCCACTAGCGTCATCTGTAAAAGGAGAGTGGTACAGGTTTTCAAAAATGAAAATTATTTTTATTTTTCACTTTGATACCCATAAGACTACAACTGCTCAACAAGGTAAACATAACAGTTATACAAAACATATGTAATTATTTACAGACTTAACTGTACAAAATAATTTAAAGCTTACAAAAGTTTCATGCAACCTCTGCTGACTGACTGACACAGTCTAGGAAATCTCCTTGAAGAAGTATAGAAGATCTTTGAATTTATTTATTTAATGGATCAAAAAAAGGATGCTGCAAGGCTTCATCAAGAGTAATTCTTTTGGCTGGGTCATATTCCAGCATTCTGCGAACAAGGTCAAACAGACTTTGATGATCTGTGTCTTGGCAATGCATGAATTCCTGAAAGAAAAAAGCAGGAGGTATTTTAGAGAGAGCTTTCCCAAGTGCAGCCTACCAGAGCAATAAAAATTCTGTCTCCTACCTTTAGAGGCTTACAGCGTCTCCTGACATACCGGCCTGCAGAGCTGTGCTCATCCCAGTCCAACTGATCATGGTGAAAATAATGTTTTCTGCATGACAAGGGAAATAACAGAAAGGTGGTGTCAATGCACACAGCAAGCAGATGCTTTTCCAAGAAGTTTTAAAACACCATCAAGTGTTCCTGTGTGTATCTCTGCACTTTGGAACTAACATTTTTTTTAGTACATATTTATTCACAGGTATCTGCTGCTTTTCTATTACCATTGCCACAATAATTAGAAAACAGTAACATTTTACTTTTTGAGTACTATGTGAATCTATTGCAATTGCTGCTTGCCAAGTTTTTTCCTGTTTTTCAAAATGCACTGTGATCAACTGGACAACTGTATCAAACAATATACATTACCCAACCCAGAATTATTGGAATTCTACTGTAACATGAGTTACAGAATTATCTACATGAGCTGGCAAGAGGACAGCTTAAGTAAGAAAGAAAATGGACCATCAAATCCCAAATTTTGGACATAGAGGGGTCAGGGGAAAACCCTGTGCTGGCTGCTTCTCCTTGTAACGGAAGTGAGAAGCTCCTGCTGCACGTAGTTATCTTTGAGGAAGAGACAAATGATCACTAAAGAACGTCTAAGGGATATGAAGGTGCAGTGGAAGAGGATGACAGTTGTCAACAGCATGCAAGGACCCTCTTCTTCCCCTCAATATAAATATTCTGATGACATGAGGTTCTTTATTCTCAGAGTTCACAGAAAAATTGACATCTAATACTGTTCTGGTGACCATATTCAGCTTAAAAGACTTAGGAATATTCACACTCAAGTTACAGCTCAAGAGGCTGACAATTCATGCTAAAATCAAAAATGAGGACTACTGTCAACTATTTAAGATAACAAAAAGCCCATGAGTCTCTCTGTTGATCTGCAGCAATTCATAGCTAACAACAACTGTACAATTTCTCCTGTAACACAAAATACTATGCAACTTACCAGATCTATAATGAACATACCTGGATTTCTTGATCATGTGAGCGGGCAGAGGCCCCAGTATTCTTTCCATCATTGCCAGGTGTTCTTTACTATCATGAGTCTGTGTGGAAAGAGCAATGAATGCACTTAGCATGTTTTTCTCCTCTCAGCCATTTGGTAACAACACTCAAACTGCAAACAAGATGTTTGCCAGAGCACTGTCACAATATCTTTAAACATTGCCACCTTCAATTATTAAAAACAAGATTATGCAATGCAGATTATACAACACTTTCCACAGTTCAGATGGCCCTTGAACAACAGTTCATAAACCAAATTTTGTACAAGTGTTTTCTTTACTCTTAATTGCAGCAGTATCATGCGACTAAACAGGTTTCTTCACTTAAAATGCCAGAAAAGATCATCTTACATACTCTGAAGGAGATACCCAAGATACAACATTTTCATATATGGATACTGGCTTTACAATCTCATCTATATAATCCATAAAAAGCCCATGAGGTTATGCCTTTTATATAGTTAAGTGCATGTCATTAACAGATTAAAATCAGTAGTCTGTAACAAACACGTTCTGTTTAAGCTTGTGTACACACCTGAAACACCGTAAATCCCAGGTAATACTCAATCAGAATACAACCAATACTCCACACATCACACGGCTGTGACCATCCCAGCGCTGCAAAACAGGCAAAGGTTGGTTTACTTTTTAATATATTCTCAAAACCTGTAAACCACAAAGCACAGGCCCAGTTTCCACACATTTACTGATCTCCATCTTACTCCCCCACCCCTAACCCTTGACAGGAGAGAGAGGGAAGGCAACATGTTTGGACTTCTGTTTTTAGAGTATTTCTTTTACTGCTTACTCTCAAGAATTTCACCACCATCTGAGACATGACTGATTACCAGAACCATGAGCAATTACTCCAGGTCATGAAGTAAAGACATGTGAATGAATAGCAAGGAACTGTCAGAAGGTTTGAGAGTCTTTACTGACCTAAAATAACCTCAGGTGCTCTATAATGTCTTGTGGACACTAATGTGCTGTGATGCTCATCATCAAAAGTTGCACTTCCAAAATCAACGACTTTGATGTCTGTGTTTTTCAAAGTGCGCTCATCTCGCTTCTGCAAGAAATCAAAATACTGTTAATACTTTTTAAAAGCATGCTTAGGCAAAAGGCATTATCACATTAGCTTCAAAGCACAACCTTGCATAAAATGTGTAACAAAACACTTCCTCCAAATACTTTAATTCCTATTCAGCTCAATGCCCCAAGAAAGAAGAGCAGGTAACAAAGTGATTTAATCTCAATACTGAAAACAGCTGAGTAAAGACCATTCCCACAGTAACAAGAGTTCTTTTCCTCTTTTGTTAACCTTCCGTTAACTTCAGTTACTTGTTATCTCTTGGTTTTTTTAAAGAGAATTTCCAGTGAAGACAGAAGTAGTGCAATTCAAGTTGAGAGAAACAAAGAACAAACTTACCATTTTGGCATTGTACTTCACTATGTAATCAGACTCCACAAACAAGATATTTTCAGGTTTTAAATCTGTGTGAGTTAATTTATTATGATGCAGAACTACAAGGAAAAAGAGAAGAGCATTCCGTAACTTATACATTAAATTCCTAAACGAAAAACAAAACCACATCCACATATTTGATAAGAGTATTGAAATTTACTTACAGTTTATAGACTGGCAAATTTGATAGGCCATGTTCCTAATGTCATTAATATGAAATGGCAGAAAGCTATTTTCCTTAATAAAGTCATAAGTACTAAGTCCCAGTAGTTCAAACACAATACAAACATGGCCATGGTGATCAAACCACTCCAGCATCTGGACACAGCGGCTTAAAACAGAAAACAAAGAAAAAGAAAACAAATGAAAATGTATCGAATAATTACTTTCCTCAGATCCCTGGTATGTTGAATACTCAAATTTCATACTTACAAATTGCTGCTTGGATCCATGTTGTTCAAGTGTTCCAACACCTGTATTTCTGAACGGGCTGCCTCCCGGTATCGACCAACATTTTTCACTATTTTAACTGCTACATGCATTCCTCTCCTTGAAAAGAAAGTAAAGCATGACAAACTGGATCAACTATTCTTAAATACCCACAACCCCAAAGCAGCTTGATTTTAATAAAAGAAACACAGGAAGATTAAAGGTCATGGAGAATTATGAGTTGGATTAGGGGAATTTGATTTAAGCATGCTGCACTCAACCAGAGCAGATTTTATTAAAAAAAAAAGTAATCCTCATCTTTCCTTTCTCAAATACTGAAGAGTATATGCTACATTAATAACTACTCAGTGTTATTGTCTCATCTAAAGTAGAATAAATCTTGGGAATCTGCCAGCAAAATTATTAAAAAATTAACAAAGTTCTCCTGTGAACAAAAATACTGCAAAAATTGGACTTTTTTCCACTGCAACTTGCACAACTTATCCTGGCTTTTTTCCAGCGCTCTTATGGAACCAGGGGAATTAAGTAACTTCTGAAGTTTGGATTACGAGCATTTTGAACCAGTGAAAACTGCCCTGCACTGAATGTTTTCATACATTCAAACTGTAAGGCTGTTACTTAAATGGAACACAGACACACAATTCATTCTGTCCCATTTGCTCTTAGACATTTTTAACTGTGTCTGTAAAGCTCTTTAAATTCTAACAACTTCAGAACACTGCCTGCCCTCACAACACAATCTCAAACTCCACAACAGACTTAACTTGTGAAATGACAGAACAAACAAACCAAAGGTAGAGGAAAATATACTAAAACCATGTCACAGAACTGCCAATATAAAACATACAGTTAAAATAGTCTGAGTTCTAACAAGTGTTAGAACATACAGAAATTGTGGAAATACAGAAGTAGTGAAAATCCACCAAGTTTCTTCTCCTTCACCAAACATGCCATCACATGGAAGTAATCATTCCATTAAAAAGTACTGTATACTAGATTACTGTTCATTCAAGAAAACTTTAAAGGATAATTTTGATGACGAGAACTGAGGAAAGCAATTTACAGCTCGACTAACTCCAAGCGACTGCTTTCACTAAGAACCAAAACTACTTTCTCAATATCTCACTGTATCATCTCCTAAAAGTCTCCCAGACTAATTCTGCACTCTTCAGCTGCTCTCACATTCTCCAGTTACAGCAGCAGCACTTAATAGAAACAGAAAAATGCAATGAAACAAGAATTCTCAATCATTAAAAAGGGCATTTGAACTACAACTTTCTTTTAAAAATGTCCTTGAGCTTTAATTTCTAATCTAAGTACTTTTTATCATGATATCCACTGATAAAGATAACTCAACACTTACATATCATGATCTATGCACTCCACTACTTTTCCAAAAGCTCCTTCTCCTAAAGTCGCAACAATTTCATCTAAAAAGAACAAAGATAAGTTAGAATTATACAACCACTTAAAGGAGAATGAACATATTAATGTAGATTTAAAAATGTGCCATTACAAAAGCATAATTACTTTAAATTTCAGCATCAGAATGCATTATTTTATTGGACAGGAGTCATGAAAACAGTTAGCCAAAAAACTATCTCTTGTTCTAATCTCAAATTCATTTACTAATCGGAACTTTTTGAACACAGTATTTAAATTCTACAGAAAAGAAGATATGCAAAAAAACAAAAAAGCACAAAAAAAAACAGAACAAAAAGAGCAATGAGATTTCTTTAGCCCCCCCTCTTCTGACATACTATTCTAAACAGATTTTTTTTCTGAAAAGTTTTTTAAAAGTGTTGAAAAATGTTCTATACATCTTGCTCTTAGAACGTCTCCACTTTCACAGATCAGGTGACCCTCCTCATCATCCTCTACACTCCTGGATCTTTTCCTTCGGTGACTCTTCTGGAAACGGCACCAAGATCGTCCAGCCAATCAATATATCAGAGTGAATTCAGGGCAGAATACGCAATTCATTCAGCGGGGAGATATTCAGGCATTCAGTTACACACCAGGCCACGAACAGTTGGCAGGAGCAATTTCAAATTCAGTCCCCAGAAATTCACAGGGCACAGTTTATGTTACAGAAGAAAAACATGGCAAGGAACAGATTTTCAGATAAATACTTAAAGTAATACAAGCAACAGAAAAAAAACAACACAATTTTGTCTCTCAAACAGTGGCTTAATTGAAGACAGATTAAGACTGCAACACTGCTATTTCTAATGCTTTGCTAGCAAATAGCGAAAACCAGCATTTATTTACATATCTAAGCTCTCAGTCAGGTGAAATGTTTCTATTCTTAAAATATCCACTCATGTAAAAAATTTTACTTCCCCCATGTTTAGAGAGAGAAGAAAAATTACTCTGAAGTCCTTAATTTGCATTGTATAATCTAATACACCTTGCTGTCTCTACTACAGAAAGTGGTATAAAACACCTGGAGCTGCAGATGCATCAGTGGGCATCACACCAATCATGAGAAATTCAGAGAGCACACCTTCAAAGAAGGCAAGCAACAAACTTATCCCATCTCACTAAGACATTAGGTGCCACTAGCTGGGCACAGGGCTTATCAAAGCTTTCTGGAATTAGGTGTAGAATTGTTCATATCAATTTACCAGATATGCACATTCATACTTCCAATTCATGTTAAGAAAGCATGTCATCTCAATTACTTTTAGTAATAGGATGGATGGCATCTCACAGTCTACCTGAAAAAACACAGTTCACTAAGCTGCAAAGCTAAGTGACAACTGTACTTTAAAACAGGATAGCTACCTGTCTTCAATTTCAAGACATTTTTCAGATCAATCCCATTGATTTTGACTACCAACCACCTACATTCCCAGTGTACAACTAGTACTGATAATCCCCCCGCCACCCAACACTGATCCAAGAATCTCAACTAACAACATATTCACATGCTCCACAAATGGACTCAAATACAAATCCTTTTTTAATAATGTATTTCTTAAAGTACCGTGGATCAGGAATTGCAGCTCTAGCATTCATTTAAGAAGTCTATTACCACTAATTCATTAATAATAAAGTTAAAAATTACTCATACCGAATGCGATTGGTGACTGGAGCAATGATGTCTCTTATGCTTCCTTTTATGACTACTTTTCCTGCTCCGACCAGAGGATTTGCTATAGTGATGATGGTGACTCTTTTCATAGTCTCTGTGATAATGCCTGTGGTCATACACTTCACAGAAGTCATTTCTGTATTCCTCAACATATCTCCGGTCATGATGGTCTCTTTCATTTATGGCTCTATCGTCCAAATAATGACTGAAAATATATTTTAAGTGAATGTTCTCCACTTCAAAAACTTGAGGTTCCAACAAGATAAGTGACCTGAGCTGAGTTACATACAGTATCTGTCTTTACAGCAAAAATGTTTTTAATTGAATCCCTCCCCAAAATAGTGGAGCTTTTGATGTTACTTTATTAGGAATTTAACAACATTGTCAGTCTCAAATACATGGCAGCCATCCACATGAACAATGAATCATCTGTCCACAGCTTGCACAGTAAGAAACTCAGACTTAAAAAGGAGAAATGTTTCCTAAAATATACTGAGCAACTTCTTACAACCTTAAAGTCACATGATAAACAACTTTCAATACAGAAATCATCCCTTCTATGCTTTCAAAGCTCCAGGTGTTAAAGAAAATAAATCCTAGAGACTGAGAGAAATAGTATCATTTTAAGTGCTCTGCAATGAACATTAAAAACTCAGGTTATCTGGAACAAGGATCTTTTGCAAAGAAAGCAGACCATTAAGAAAGCTGCTGAGGCACAGAGTTCCCTCATTGCTGCACACCTACTCCTTCCAGCACTTTATAAGCATGAGTATAAGCTCTTAAAAGAATTCCATTGGATTCTCTCAAGGAAAAAAAACCAAAACAAAACAGAAAAATACACCTTTCCAGTGAAAGCAGTGTGGGAGAAAACACGAACCACCTACAAATTAGTAAGAGAAATTCATACTTACCATTGCATTAAATGATTAAACAAACCTTCTCCTCCTTTTGTTCATATTAAAAGGCATCCTTTTTACTTGAAATTTAATAGTTTGTATTCAATACCATTATTTAACTGACACCAGTGAGACAAACTAGTAACATTTACTTGCTTTTATTAAAGGATTTATATTTAATGATTCAGGTGCTGTGTTATCAACTACCTATTAAGCTTGTCCTATCTGAGCCAAACCGTAAGGAACTGACAACTCTGGACATTCAAAAACTCCTACCCTGGAAACACATTTACTTCAGACATGGTAAGAAACATTTGCACCACTCAGTTCAGAGTTTTATACCTTTCTGAAATCCGACTGGGTTTATAGTGCTTGCTCTCTTGGCCACTGCTGTGGGACCTCTTTCTGCGCTTGCGGCTGCTACTGTGCTTCCTTTGATCCCAGCTCCTCCTGTCGTCCCACTCAGGACAATGGGATTGCTTTGAATGCCTCATCTCCCACTGGAAAACATAATATTAATAATAAAAACAAAATCGACAAACACACATGTAGGTGCAAGTCAACAATTGTAGTTTGATGAAGAATGACAGAATTTAAAAGACCAATTTTTCCTCAGCTCCCTCCACCCATTATTTCGGTTTGGCGAGCACACACAGCTCCCTCATCCCAACACTAACACTGTTATGAAACACAAACCAAGATTAAATAGGCCAACTCATCTTCATTTAATAGCTTCAAACATGTCATTAAAGCCTATTTTAAATAAACTCTCAAGTGACTAAACAGAATAGTTTCCTTAAAGAGCCTTCTATTGGAAGAAAACTTCCTCTCCAAACATTCTCTAACAACAAAACCTGGATTTGGGTCTTCATACTTTATTGTAAAGTCATTACATGAAAATCAAGTATGTACAATCAGTCTTAAAACTTTTCTCGCTAAACTATTTACAGAACTCTTTTGGCAACAACCACTGTGAACTCTGATGGATTAACACAACTCTTGAGCACCTGGAGCCAAGCCACAACTTTTGCACCCTATTAGCATGCAGGACCGTGGGTGTTCTACAGTTCAGCTGATTTGCCAAAGACAAAACCCACCAGCTTCTGTTGCTGGATGTTAGGTGCAGGAATTCTCTGTTCAAACAGGTACATGCACAACTGAAAAAAAAAAAGGCAAAGTAAAACACGGCTGTAGAATTAAAGAGTATAACAAAAACAACTGTTATTTTTCACTCATCTGTGGCAGGAGTTTTTTGAAAGTAAGAATAACCTTCCATATCCATTCCAGTATATTCCAAAGAATGAACTTACACAAGGTAATAAAAAGCTTCTGTAGCAAGTAGTGACAGTGAGAACAGTAGTTTAGAGACAATGACAGCAAGAGTAGAAAAATCATGACTGTAAATCATGTATAAATTGTGCAAATCTGTGTAAATTCAGAGAACAATGCCTCTATACAAAGAGGAGGCATTAAGATGGAAACTCCTAGAACATGCAAATGGCACGCTTATTCTGAAAAAAAAGTTCTGATACTTTCAGAAGATCTGTGAGAGGGTGATAACTTTAAAAATAAAACTCCACCAGATACGTGCAACATTTTTAAAAGAAATTAATTCTTAGAATACAAATACAATGCAAACAGAGTGAAAAACTGTGTAAAGTGAGTGCCTTGTACTCCTTATGAGTCAATCATGATCCAGATCTCACAAATTCTTTTTCACTTATGATATTCTAATAAAAAAATGAAAATACTAATGTTGCGAATGACAAACAAAAACACCTGAAAAATTAAAACCAGCTTGGTTTTATTTACATGCTTTAGTTTCCTCTCTTCTTACACAGCTCCAAAGCCATTTTCCTCTATTTTCACCTTACATAACTCAGGTTCTGAAGCACACTCCGGTGCCAGTTACTCTTGAGGTGCAGAGCTCCACACACTCACATTCAGTTATAAGTGAAATGAAAATTTTACTGATGGTTGCTTAGGGTTTTTTTCTTTCCACACCTGGCAGAAGGCAGGCGGCACTAAGGCTCTGTAATGGACATCTAAATAAAATCACCATTAAACTGTCCTGCAGAGAAAGGCTTAGGGGCAGAAGGATGGCTATTTGACACAGGAAACTGGAGAAAATGCTTTGTTGAAGACTAACTGCTGCTTAACTACACTCAAATGCACATAGCATTAGTGAAATTAAGATTAAAATCGCAAATTTTGTTCCTAAAGGAGCCAAGGAAATATAAATGAGGAGGAAATGGCCAGATTCGGTCTGAGTCCATTTTAAGGTAGGAGCCACCTTAAGATTTTTGACTAGTGTGCTCTCCCTCTGATTTTATGCGCCGAAGAACTTCACTTATGTAATACTGACAGCTGCCACGAACATATGCATTCCTGTAGCATGTGGAACTAATCCATATCACAGGCAGTTTTCACTCCCACATTTTGCCATAAGGTTCCTCAAGCAGGAGCCATTCCCCTCTTGAACAGATCCATACACATAAGGGCCACGAAAGCCCTGCCGTAAGCTGCCTACACAGCAATTTCTAAATGCCTCTCCTCAAAAACTTGGCAGGCGGAGGAGGTCAAAGGCTTATTCCTTTGGGATGGCCAAAGTCCGACGTCGCAGGTCCTGGAGGGGACACACGCCACCCCAACCCAGGGGCACCGAGCCCATTTCCACGCCACGTTCCCCCGGGAGGCCTCCAGGGCCGGCGGGGAAGGAAGGGCCGGTCCCCGCTGCCACCTGGGCGGGCGCCAGGCACGGCCGGGCCGGGTGAGCCCAGCTCCGTCCGCCCCAGCCCCCCGCACCTCCGCCGAGACCCCGACAGGACTCCTGTGCCGAGGATCCTCCTCCCCCACGCCTCAACATCTCCTGAAGCAGGGCTTGACGCGCCCCGCGCCGCGGAGACAAGGGAAGCAGCTCTCCCACCCNGCCCTGCGTCCCCTCCGCTTCCCCACCCCTGGAAATAGAAAGGAGTGAGGAAAAATACGAAGGTGAAAAGAGAAGGAAAAGGGGCCGCCCTCACCACTTACAACTGGAACAGAAAGCGAGGAGCTCCGTGTCCGCCCTGCGCGCACAGACAAAATGGCGGCTGCGAGCGCGGAGAAGCAGCTTCCTCCTTCTCCCTCGTTCTCGCGGCGTCTGTGCGCCGTGACGTCAGACGCACGGCGTAAGGGCGGGCAGGGCGGGAGCTCCCGGAGAGAGGAGCCGCCCCGAGGCTCCGCCCCTGAGGTGGTGCCGCCGCCATGGTGGCTGGTGTGAGGGGTGCGGCGTGGTGTTGGTTCTTTCCGTCACGTCCCTGTCCCATCGCACATGCTGGGCGTCGCCTTTACCCAAAGCATGTATGGCTTTGTGACCCAACTCCATGTAGGGGTTCACGCTACACATAAGGGCCACGAAAGCACCCCCCAGCTGGAGTTCAGAGGCCGCCCACAACTGCGGGCCTGCCCTCCTCTGGTCCTTCATCAAACACGTGTAGCAGTGCAGAAATCTCCAATTAGTCCCAACCGCCAATTACTTAATTCTAGCGAACTCGCCAGACATAGTGTTTAAGCAGTTTGGTGCAAAGGTCGGTTCCACAGTTAGGCCTGGCTTCGAGCCGTTCCTGTGTGATGCTCGGGCTAAAAAACCCAATAAAACATTTTGTCTGCCCGAGTCTGCAATTTGTAAATGACCCCTCCGCTGTGTGGAATTGCATGGATTGCTGAGCGATTCGTGATTCATTCCGGAGCACGTGTGGGATGGTGGATGCAGCTGAGTCATGTCCTGGCAGAGGTAAAAATCAGTGTCCCAGGCCTGAGTTACTGCGGAGTTAATGCTGGACTGCACAGGAAATTTGTTATCACCAACGGCTCAAGCCATCACTCAGACAGAGGATTGAATAAGCCCAAAGAGATTGTTACCAAGGAAAGAAAAGCAAACCCAAAAACGGGAAAGTGGAACTGAAATGCAAGTTTCAGATTTAGTAGCTCATGATGTTTCATCTGGAGAAAATCACAATCTTTGAAGGTTAATGGGTAAATTGAGAAATTCCTGACCTCAGTGACTCTTTCCCAGAATAATTTTAGCAATTTTTACCTCTAATACAGCAAAATTTTGCAGCTGAAGCACAATCCAGAATATCTAAGTTGTAATGTACTTTAATGAGTGCTGTTGTCTTTTTATGTCAGTCCATCAAGACATTAGTAAATAAGGACAAACTTTTGCATTTGTAATTTTAAAATTTTCATTAAAATTTGTTTGCCAACAAGCTTAAGATAACCATTTCAAACTGGTTTACAATAGAGTGGAAATCCTGTTCCTCTTCTTGGTTTGTTTTTTTTTTTTTCTTGTGTCTTCTTTTTTTTTTTTTTTTTAAAGAGAAACTAAGATATGTAGCATCAACACCTGTTTGTTGCCACTTGTGTTTTTAAAAAACTTTTAACCTCATAATCTGTTGTATACCAAATCAAGTAATGCCAAATATGGCTTTGTCGCCAATGCTTCACTGTTTCTCATTTGGCATTTAATGATTGGTTACTATTTATAAAAAATTAATAATATCTGCCAAGTGTTAAGAGTTTTCCCAACATCCACTGATACTGTCTGAGGAATTCTCTCAGACTGCAAGCAGCAGAAAAGAGATAAAAGCATAAAATTAAATTTACAGAGAGGGACCATGCACATGTAAACAAGCAGAAATGTATGTGTACCTGACACTAGCCAACTGTACCACATGATAACAATTTTTCACTAATTTCTTATTCCAGAGGTGTGTCTGGGAAGACCATCTAGATTTTATGGAAAGTTTCTTTTTGGAAGGTTGTTGACCAATGCCAGTGGCTGGTATTCCTTGCAGGGCAGAGAAGACGGGATTTGACAGCATCACGCTATCTGCCTTTCTTACCTCGCTGCCTCTTTTAGGGTTTTACTGGATTTTACCTTTGCTATTTTCCTCGCCCCTTATAAATGGATGACAGGGCTTCTAACAGGATATAGCAGTTCAGGGACAATTTTGGGAAATCACATTTAATGGAAAAAAAAAAAGGAAGTTAATGCAGAACAGACTCTCAGAACTGACTGAACTACCTTTGGAAGCGGAAGAAATTTGATTCTAGGATATTTTGGTTCTCTTCTGTCAGATATAAGGATCTTCAGCCTGGAATAGAAAAGGTAGAAATAACTTTTGTACATTATGAAAACAAGATCAATAGGAGCTGTAAAAATTTATTGGTTTCAGTCACAGTCATTCAGCTGACAGTTGAAAGAGGAATAAACCTATCAGAACTTAATAATTGGACCTTTTTGAAGAAGAAAAGCACCATATAAAGGTTGTACCGCCTTCATATCAAATATAGATGAAGAAATTTCCCTCTGAAGCAAACACTTTACAACAGATTTTATAGAATGTAACCCCTCTAGATAGATAGCAAAGCAGTTTCAGCCCCTGCTCTGTGTGTGGAACAAAGTGCTTTCAAAATGACCTTTGCAGACATTCAAAAGAAAGGCAGAATTTGAAGCAGTTAATTTTCCTTCCTGTTCGGGAGGTGGCAGTGGAGACACAGCGGTAGAGGAAATGTCAGCTGGAATTTAAGTGCTGTCTCAGAGAGGGATAAAAGGAGAAATTTGCTGTCCATGACCAGATTATGTAGCACAAAGTGACAATCCTTCTAAAAATGACCATTTTAAAGTCAGGAATGAGATGAAGAACACTGAAGAATCAAACTAGAGAAATTTAGTTATTACAAAACTCAGGAAATTCATTTGAGTGTAGTTACAGCTACTTCTGCTGTCAGCCCTTATGGTATTTACTTTTGTTTATGTGATATATATCCTTCTTTAATTAGACTTGCAATGCCAAATGTATGCACAGCTTGAGGAGTGGGTAACACACAATGCAACTATATTTGAGATTGCTTTGTACAGCAGATACATGACAATTCAGTGTTACTGTGCTGGTGGGACACATTTGTGAGTGTATGAAAAGACTCATTGAAACCATTTCCTTCAAAATGCAATTTTGTGAGGTCCCTCTTTCAAATGCCTTACCACAGGAGGTGATCCATCCTCACAGCAGCTCTTCAGAAGACATAGATCTCATCTAGTGTTGTCATTGTTTGAAAACAAAATTTAAAGCAAGGGTCGTCTTCCTTGCCCAAAGCCTCAGAAAAACTCAGAGACAGAGCCAAAAATTCCTGGCTTTCAGTACTTCCAGTGCTGTGCTTGCTTTCTCTTTATTACAAATGTATTGGTTTTGTTTTTAGTCCTTCTGGTTAGTGTCAGAGGGTGGCTGATCAGCAGTTGTGCTTGGCCTTTAGTTGTTTATGGATTTCTACAGTTCCATGGTTTGATTTTGTACTGACAGACATTTTCTTATGTTCTCTCGACTGTGTGGGAGCAGCTGTAGCTTTGCTTGGGAGCTCAGGGACGGAGTAATGACAACACCGTCTCTTTATAAGGGACTGAACTGAACAGGGATGGAAAAAACTGCCAGGAGAATTTCTAGGATATATCAGGCAAAATATATTATTCATTTCACAAATCACTATAACTACTGATCAAGGGAGCCAGTGTCCCAGATTGTTGTGGCATATGTAAATTCAAAGAGATAACAGGAGCTTGGATGTGTGGAGCAGCAGAAAAGCAAAACAAGAACCCACTGACAGTTGTATTTCCATTCAATGAGATTTTATTTTTTAAAAGGAAAATTTTAAAATATATTTTATTGTTATTATTATCATATTATTATGCAGTAGAATATAAAGAATGCAAATATTCAGTCAGGTGAAAAAGAAGCAGGTATGGTTAGGCTTAGGGACACATTTTCCTTGTTATAGAGTTATTAGAATTTCTCTTAGAAAAGCTGTGACCCAGAAACTTTGTGTGAGCATGGGCACTTGTGTTCATTCCTGTGTGCACGGGGGAAAAGTTGTGGCCAGGTAATACAATGGTTCCCACTGAGCTGTGTCCAGGGTCAGACTGGAATGGCCCAGGCTGCCCTCAGCGTGTTCCCATTGCACTCAGGGCGAGGGGGACACTGTGCCTTGAGCAGCTGGCAGGTCACCAAGGGGCAAAGTGTGTTCCCTCGGTGGGCAGACTGGTTTTCACTTTGGTAATAAATGGCCCAGCTGGGATCACCTTGGGCTGAGCTGAGCTGATCCATGTCCTTTAATTGAAAGGCTCACAGGGATGGTTGCAACTTGAGGCTTTTCTCACTCTCTGAGGCAACAGGCCTCCTGAGGATTGAAATGTTTCATCGTAGTAAAGAATTAGGGGCTTGACATGGGGAAGCCTGAATAAGCCACATTTTACAGGAAATTCAGCCAAATGACTCAAACAGTTGCTTTTGGCAAGAGCTCTGGCACCATGAGTAAGAACACTGTGCTGAGAAAGGAGGTTGCACGTCCCACTTCTGCAGGCTTTGGAGTCAGTGACACCCCTTACACCGAGCAGTTCTCCCTTGGTGACAACAGGCAGGGCCGGCTGTGCTGAACAGCAGTTACACACTCACAGAAGCAACGTGCTGCAGGTGCCACCAAGGAAGCTCCACCACTTACGTCTACACAAGTTTCACCTCTGGGCCTTTTCTTTATTTAAAAGAATTTTAAACTGCTTGAAACAAGGATGTCTCTTACTGTACCTTGTTACTGAAATGGGTCCCTCATTTCAATAGAAGCTCTCAGTTTATTATTTGTATTATATTTAATAATTTATTGTATTATATTTAAATATTAAAAGAACACATTTAAACAGCAGTTGTACCATGGAGTTTTATAAAAACAAACTAAAAATACTCAGACATGGTATTTTTATACTGACAGAGATCAGAGAGATCTTATTATTATGAAGGTTCCATTCTACAACTCCTATTTGGGAAAATATTTTATTACAGTTACTGTGAATCTGCGTCCTTTCCTTGCAATGCATATGGAGTGCAATGTTCTGAATGTGTGAGGATGAAGAGAGAAGCAGTAAAGTAGAAATGAGAAAAAGCAAAAACCACAGGTTTCTGCCTGCACACATATTCATGAATTGTTGGGCAGAGTCAGGGACATCTTTGTATTTCTGGAGTTTCAAAGCAACGTGAGTTTCTTCACAGCCTCTCCTGTAGATTTGCAGTTGTTGAAATCTTTACTACATATAAAACCAAAGAAAAAAATCCACACAGCTGAGCCTTTTTTCTTTTTTTAATTATTGTTCTTATTTGACACTCACATTACAAAATTTAGAAACCATAGACAGTTCAGGCAAACTGTTAAAACACAGTATATATTAGGGGGTTTTAATATATAAATTCTATACATACGTAAGTTAGCTGGACCATGACTGACAAAAGGATTTCGTAACAATCTTACCACAACTGTATAAAAAGGCATGGGAGTAGGATGGGCACTATCATCATGAATGCAGGTTAAGACATTTTCCACAACAGCTATAAAGCGTAACAATGACCATGCTATTCTCGCAGTGTTTATGTGGGGTACAGGATGCATATTACCAATAACATTTTGCAAGATCTATGTACAGTCACAAAATCATAACAGCCACTTTCAAGTAACTTTACTGTTTCCTGCCTGTGCAATTAATAAAGTGTTGGTATTAGTTCTGGGAACTTCTAACAAAGCTACATGGTTTGAGTATTATGGATGGGTTAAAAGTTGAACTTGATGATTTTAAAGGTCCTTTCCAACCTAAATGATTCTACAATGTTATGATTCTATGGCAGAGGGATTTCAATTTGACCTGAAAATGCTAATCACAACATGAATTGTTTAATTTAATGAAAAAGATACAGGAAAAGCACAGTTCCTCATTGCTATCACTCACATGATTAATATATACCACTCTTTTAAGCCGTATTTCTTTCTTAGCTTGAGTCTTTTCAAAACCTAAAGTCTTAATTTAGTTCCCATTTATCTAAGCACAGTTGTAAAAAGGAGTAACACCAGAAGAAACGTAAAACTAAAATTTGGGTATCTTTGTGGGGTTATTTTTTGAAAGGACATACCTGCCAGGTAAACTTGGCATTCAGCCTTTGAATTTCTCAGTCTGAAAATATAGACAGTTCTGCTAACCCATTTTTACTCTGTGCTTTAGGTCTGTGACTAAATACTATCATTCTAACAGTTTTAGAATACTATGTTCTTGGAGTTTAGGTTTAAGATAGTTGATAGTCACTGTGGTTAAAAGCGAAAAAAATTCTTAAAATCCCATTTTTCACCTTTATAAGCTGATGAACACTTGCTAAGAGTTCCAAAACCCAGAGGATAATTTATTTTCCATCTGTGTTGTGTACTGGTAATGGTGTTTTCACAGACAGACCCTCAAGGGAAGTACTTGTACATTTGTAAGAATCAGACCTTGAAACACTTGAATTTAATAGCTCCATGTGTGCGTCTTTCACTAAGTTTTAATAATTAGGACAATTGTATTGGAACAATTCCTTCTGGTTCAAGGCAAGGACAGACAGTAAGTGATAACCCAGCTTGGGCTGCTAAAGAAATACACATGATGTCAACAGTCCGGACTACAGCCCCCATTTCCTCCGTTCTGTTCGCCCATGGACAAATCACAAAAAACCATCATATGTTAATTTCAAACAGACTGGAATTTTAGAAGCATAATTAAATAAGGAAAGCAGTGATATAGTACTGACCAGTAATAGTTCACTGAGGAAGTCATGTTTCTCTGAAAGGTAGCTGGAATATCGAATTTTCTGTTCAGGATTCCATGAAATGGGCTTTGCACCTTTTAGAAGGAAGGTTCCTGCACAAATGTTTTACTTGTAGGACTCCTGAGCTCTGAACTCTTCTGCATTCTAGGAAGCCTGGGAACATTGCTACACTGCAGTATTAATCTGGGTTGGCAGTTTTAAGGCCACAGGGATGAAAAGGGAGAAGGACTCTATTCTGTTATGACAGATCTGGAATATAATTACAGGGCCTTTGTATGGCACAGAGCTAGAAAAATGTTCCTTTGGCATTTTGCAAGAGCTATTTATGGAGCAAAACGCCACTTCTGTGGAGGGAAAGGCATCAAGGGAAAAGCAAGCAGTCTGAGCCACTCTGAATTTACAGCACTACAGCCTGTGTTGGCCACGGAGCAGGGCAGGGGATCAAGGCAGGAGTTACTCAGCTTTTTCCTGCAGCTGAGGCTGTAGCCTGAGTTTCAGTGTCTTGCACCCATGCAGAGTGTATGAAATACCACCCATACAAGCTCTTTGCTCCCTATCTACACTTGCATAATGTAACAAGATGTGATGCCTTGTATGAGCATTAGCTTTAATGTACTGAGTGTTTTTTGCATATCTGAAAATACACACAAAGAATTGTAAAAGAAATTAAGACAAAACCAGATTAAACTCCAGATCTGGGGAGCAGTGGTTGTAGGGGAAGGGACATGCTCTAGCCAACATCAAAATAAAATTCTTGGTAACATTTTCTGCACCTGAATTTCACTGTATTCTCTCCTGCCTTCACCTGTCCAGCTGCCATTGGTATTAATAGAAGATATGCACAGGTATTTTGTTCCACTCTGCTGCCGTGCTGTGAAATATGAAAGTTTAACAACCATCAAGGTATTTCTCATAATTTAAAAAATACTTATTTTTCCATGTTGCTTAGATCTTAAAATCTCTGTCAACTAAGTAACAAATTCTTCACTGTTTCAAGTCCACTAGAGAAACCTCTTTTAGTTCAAAGAATTTTCTTGTAATCATTCTGCTGGGTGTAGTAGGCTTTGCTTGCCTCAGGTGAACTTCCAAGAGCTATCTCCCTTTCAAAAGGGATATGTCCCAGCATCAGAAAGCTGAGTGCAGGCTCAGATGTGAACGTGCACATCAGCTTTTTCCAGGATCATCCCATCACCCCTGTGTGTCCCTGGCGGTGCCATGTGCTGCCATCCAGACCCCAAGTATGGATGTGCTGTTCCCCAGCCACACTTCAGTAATGCCCTGCACCACCTACAGAGGTATTTTCACTTGGCAGGTAATGTTAGAAAGGACAAAAGAAAAGACAGCTTTGGCCCACAGTTGAGTCTGTGAGCAGTGACAAAGGGGCTTTTCCCTATTTCCTTGTCACTCCCCAATCCTATTCTGCAACTACAACAATGAAAATAATCAGTTCACAATCAAAGGGGGTTTAATTTCCAATGAGAGAATCATTTGAGACAGTACAGCTAATTTTTACCAGTATAAAAAGAGAAAAAGGTTCTTAAAACCAGAAAGTAAATTTTTGCTCTCAGACATTAATTAATTTATTGGATCAGATTTAGTCCTCAAATTTGCTGCTGAAACTTCAACAATGTCAAAGAAAACTTTTGCTAAGGCTGGATTTTCACCCTATTAAGTGCACCTCCCATCTGAGAGTTGCACCTGGCACAGGGACTACACCAGTTGCCAATACACTTTAATACTTATAAATAACTAAAAACTGTACTACAGTTAACAATTGCAGGACTGCATCAAAGCCCATCAAAATTAATTGGAGTTTTTCCTCTGGCATGCTGCTGTGCTTGGAATCAGCCTCATTGCATGGAGCACAGTCATTGCTAGGCCAGAGACTGTTAACTGTGTAACATTTTTACACTGATATGCATAACTATCTTTTCTACTAATAAGTCTTTTTTGCTGATAATTCCAATTACATATTCAGTGATCTGAGCTCTGTTCTAAACTGGATTTACAGTCATGTGCAAACCAGTGCTCATGTGCTTTAAGAAAAGGTGCATAAACTATTGCAATAAAATAATGATGAAATAACCAAGATATCAGTAAGGGACAAGCTTAATTTTAAGTGAGTGATTATCTTATCACCACTGACCACATCATAAAATATTCTCAAGCTGAGAAAAATATCTCTGCATTTAAATTGTTTCTTATTTGAAGTGCTTTAGCAGCTGTCCACACTTTTTAAGTGACACCTCAGCAGAGGCTGAGATCAGTCTGCTCTATCCACACGGGGAGCTTCCAGAGATGTATGACATGATTGTGTTCATTGCCTAAGAGAGGGAACAATGATAGTCTAATCAGTGTACTCTGGTGCACAGGGTTCTTGAGTGCTTGACTCATTTTGAGTTTCTGCCCTGAAAATTTAGTCACGCCCAGCTGACCCACATCCATGCACCTTTAATTCGGTAATGTGATTGATGCTGATGTGAAATTGAGGGCAACATTGTATGATTAAGTGTCTTTTGAAAGGCATTAAGGAAGTTTATCTACTGACTTCATACAAGCTGAAGGCACACAATTCCCTCCTTGCTTTCCACTGAGCTTTACACTTAGCCCTGCACTGCAGAATGGCACACTCAAGAAATGAAAAAATGGGACTTTTGCTACCATTCTGATTACACTGGAGGAGGTGCAGAAGTGATTTAATGTATTTGGGTCTTTTAAAATACTGCTGTATACCAGAAGCTGAATTAACGCTTCTGTAAGACTGTGTCGTATTCACATTTTACCAGCTTAGCGGTTTGATACCAGCACTGCAGACCTACAGGTCTAGTTTTGCTCTCTTCTCTGTGCTGCATTAGTTCAAGCAGCTGTGAGGGAGTGAATCCACTCTAAGAAGCAGAATTAGAAAGCCACATTACTACCAGTAACTTGTCTAGATGTTGGTCTAATGACTACACGCCTTACAGTGCTTTGGTGGGAAGTGATCCTGCTTTCTTTTCAGCATGGCAGGAGTTCTTTGTGCCTTTATAGCAAGAAAAATGGATTACTGGACATGTTTATGTTCTCATTTTCATGTAATATTAATGCATTTTTAGAAGAAATCTATTGCCCAAATTGTCGTTCTTTGTTTTTGGTTGTAGTCGTGCTTGCTGGTGAAGCAAGGCTCTAACCGTGCGCCTGCCAGGAGCTGTTCACCCTGGTTAGGCCCCAGGTCAATTAGAAATACAGCCGGCAGCTGCAACTTAAGGCTTAACATTGTTTCTGTTTAAATAAGACTTTAGCTACAAAATTATGTGAAGACAAGCTATGACTCCAGAAGTCTGTTTTTTAAAAGCACCGTCTTCTCATTTTAAGTTGTTTTGCACTCTCATCTCCAAGTCATTTTGCTAAGAGCAGTGAGTATCTCTGGAGATCAAACACTACAGATTAATGTGCCATGCACCTCTATAAAGCAATAATTGCCTCGCTCCTCCCCAAGAAATGAGGATGTTTAGCACCTCTGAAAAAAGACCTTTTAAATGTGTGACTACATAAAGGCTTAAGAATAATTTAGTCCTTCTGACAGTCCCACTAAGCCCTTAATACCCACCTAAATCTGACCTTTATGCATCCATTTTAAGCACTGAGGTTTGAAAGTTTTGCATTAAGAAAGTGGTTTAGTTTGCAACAGTTATAAACTTTAGAAGATCTAATTTAATTTATACTTACAAAATTGCCCAAATTCATGGAAGATGCCCCAAAATATAAGGAATTATAATGAGAAATCATATATTAATTCATTGTCACGGTTTTATAATCTCATCCGTACCAGCCTCTAGTGGCTCATTAGAAAAGGAGTGAGGATTTCCATTTTTAAAAGCAGGTTTTAAGAAAGGGCCCATCCACCAACACTGGGTTTCAGGTAAATAAAACCCCCACACTTCCACTGTGAAGTCACACTGTGCCTATAAAAAGATGCAGATAGTAAGAAAAAATGACCATTTAGCAAACACACTTAAACATTAGCGTTGTTGTAGATATGTTTATGGTTATTGCTCTGGATTCATCTGAAATTTAACAGGCTTTTAATGGCTTCATTTTGGAAATGGTTCTGCCTGAAGGAACAGCTATGTGTGTATAGCTTCTCTGTATAGCTCTCAGCTCACGTACAAAAATTAACAAACAGCATATTCACAGTATCAGCAGAATAGCTATCACTCTGTGGCTGCAGCTTTACACTTAGTTCTTCTATACAAGGCTTGAATAAACTCATTACAGTTTTATGTCCCCTCTGTTTGAATTCATGTGCTGAGAGATCTACAGGGAAAGGAGACCTGAAGTTCTGCCTCAAGCCCCTGTTTGTAAATCTAGAAGAATCCATCCTGCTCAGCTCAGCAAGCACAAGAGCAGTGGATTCCAATGAGCCAAACTGGGCTCCCACAGCCATAACCCAACACAGAACTGCTCTGCAGACACATCAAACCTGGACAGCACTACACACAGCACTCTCAGGCTGCTGCCCTCAAACACCAGCCCACAAATGCCTCCAGGTCAACAGCTCACTCAGGCATGGATAACTTCAAGGCCTGGCAGAGGGCAGGAACAGTTCCAGTTTTCTGGCTGAATTCATAGGCCAACACAGGCAGGTTTAGTGATTACCCTAATTTTTCAAAACACTACAGCCTCTTGGAATCACTCTGTACTGAAGTAAAATTATTACTGATTTCAAAGAAAGGGTTACATCCTTCTGTTGTAGGGAGAGAAAGACTGGAATATCTGAAAAGGCAGCACCAAGTCAGTAACAAAAATGCAATGTTCAGTAGGAATGTGGTATTTAGGTTTCATTTAAGCTTTCTGAAATAATTTCTGGGGCAGTTAGGAACATTCCTTTCACACACAAACAATTAGTCTAGTGTTAGGGCTTAGTTTTGAATCTAATATAGTTCATTATCATTTAATGTATCTATTACAGTAGCACCTTGATTATTGTACAACTTTAAACACAAGACATTAGTCCCTATTTCATATTATCTGTAAGGAAATGGTGAGTTTTACATCCTAAAAGTAAAAAAGACAAAAATGGTTATCTGCTCATGAATGACAAATTCTTTAGTGCATTCATTCTAGTCTGAAACCCTTTGTCCTTTTAAAGCATACCATGTAGTTCCCAAATTCAAAGCAATTACCTCCCATCCTCCTAAGTATCGTGTTGCAAAATAAACAGTACCATGTTAATTGGAACCTGATAGAAATGGTAATGCACTACCTTTTTTCTTTGTGTGTGGTAAAACCCCTTAAAAGATGCAACTTGGCATCAATAAATTTAGGGAATACACTACATACATTAAATAGAGGTAAGCTGAGTCCAGAGTCAGTTGCTTCTTCATTCAGAAGTGGTGGGGGTGTCTTTAAGCAGCACCGTCTGCAGTCTGTGCCCTCCTCAGACCAACCCAGATTCACAGTAAGGAAAGCAACGAAAGCAGTGGGAGGATTAACTAAGCAATAGTCACACTCCAGGTTGTTCTCTGTAAAGATCCGTGGGGTCAGGACAACTGTCCCATGCTGACGTGGCCTATGTGTGACAGACTGGTAAGAGAGCCGTGTCAGTCCTCATCCCTGCAAGCTCATACCTGCAGCAGTCAGTGCTTTGTTCAACAAGGCTGGGGGACTGCTAATGCAAGATTAAGTTCTTTTTTCTTCATTCAGCAATTAACCAGATTGCTGTTGTGTCTGTCTTTGATTTAATTTTACAATCCTCAGAGAGTTTAAAGAGCCGCTGTCTGAAGCACCTGCTTCTGAAACACTCTTGTGTATTTTTGCTTTCCTTTTTTATACTTTTCCATTCACTGTTGCAGTACCATGATTCTCCCTGCTCCTGGCTTTTTTGCGTTTTCCTTCAGAGGCAAAATTACAGTGATCCTGACGCAGTTTGGGCACAGCCACAAATAGTCTGTTTGTCCTTCCTCTCTCTGTCTCATAGTTAGAAAAGCATCATCGTGCACACAGTTCTGTCGATTTCAGTGGATGAATCCAGTTCATCCATCATGTTAGGCAGTCGAAAAAACCCAACAAAAAATTCAAACAAAAGAAATTGTCTAAATCCCAAACAGGCATCTTTGGAATCAGTAGTGCAAAATATTTGCGGATTTCTTTTCCTTGACCTACTGCAATAATCTCTCAATCTTCAAGTCTTTCCTAAAATAGTGGATCTGTAAATGTAGAAGAACAATTTGAAAAAAAAAAACAGTTTGGGGTTTTTTTAATCACTCTCTTCAAATTCTCACATCAATCTATTATACATCTCTTAGAAAAGCTGTTAGTTGTTGGGAAGATCCAGTTTGCCTGGGGCATTCTTCATCTGCATCAGGCTTTTTTGCATGGGTACAGCAAGCTGAGGGTATTCTTTACATGAAGGATAATTTGAGATTAAAATGAGCTTTTATCAGTGCAGCCTCAGCTCTGCAGATTAGTTTTAAAAGGAAGAGACCTCCCTCAGAGGTCACAGTTTAAATACCTGCACTTCACAAGCTTTGGTATCAGTGCAGCAATTTGGAGACACTTTAGAAATGAGCTGATAAAATGAGAGGTTACCTTAAGGATTTCCACCTGTCTTTTTCTGTCTGGTTTTCCGGACTTTCACTTTCATAGGAAGCCAGATACAAACCTGGAAACGGTAAATATGTGTTATTTCCAGCAGCATCAGTAACCCCATCTCTCTGCATTCTTGTATGTCCTATTGTACCACAGAGAATGAGGAATTTTAAAACTTCATGGTCCATCAGGTAGCTGGTAATCAGTGGGACACTGATGTTCAGCTCACATGTCTACCTTGGAAAGCCGTTGTTAGTTTTGCTGGAACAGTAACAGAGCCCAGAGTTAGGATATGTTAGCATGACCTTCTCGTCACAATATTAAGCAGTTGAACAGTCTCTGGTCTTGCATGTAGAGATGTGGATCTATCTCCTCCCTCAGAGCACTGCTACCCAAGAGTTATGTGAGCATGAAAAAAGACACAGTGAGAGCTGACACCTAAACACATAAACTTTTAAAAACTAAGCCCTCATAATTTAACACAATTTTATCTTCCTCAATCTTTTTAAAGCTTATGGGGACATGGTATCGTCAATGGATACGCAATACCCTCAAGGTAAGAGTGAGTTACAGAAACCAGAGAAGGAATGCAGTGGAAGAAAATAATTTTCTTTTTTTCCTGCAAATCTTTACTCTGTAGGATGCCTTTTATGACACCAAAATGAGTCTAGATTGTAGAGTTTCCTCTGCAAAAGCTGGAAAGCTGGCAGTGCATTAATATCTCACTGTCGTCACAGAATCACAGGCTGTAATTTGTGTTCACACACATTTCCTCATTTGACTGTTTCATGATGGTTTTATTCTTTAATGCTGGAAGCATCTCAGCATTCAAATCTGTGCTACAAATTCATTGCCATTTAATATTCAAGTGTTGGCCACCATTCCACCATGCCATGACAAGCACAGTACAGCTGCATTTCACATGCCACTGCTGCATCTCTCTCGCATATCCTCCCACCTTTTACTCAGGGCAGTTCTTTCTACTCTGCACTGCCCCTGGGTAATGGGGGAGGCCTCCTGTGGCTTCTACAAAGGGCATCTCACAAAAGCAGGATAAATATAGGGGAGGGCATGAGAGAAAATCTGTAAACAATTAGTGAGGTGAGGTCACCCTTTTCAAGTTCAGTAGCCTGAAAACTGTACTTTTACCCCAACTTCCATTTTCTGTTCCTTTCAAGCCTAAAACAAGAAGCCTTCATGCTATTTCCTTTTGATACATATTACTTTAATCACAATTATTATTCTATTTTGGCAGTTGTTCTTCTTAGGATTTAGGCAGGATTTTAGAAGCAGTATTTTGCATTCTGAAGGAGTCTGTGAAATAAAAGCTGTCTGGTCTGATTACCTTGGGTTAGTACAGAAAACTGCCTATAGAATGAAGAAAAAATAAACCCAACACCAGAATGGCTTACAGGAAGGTTGCTATAGACAATTCTGTGCGTGACAATGTACAGAGAGGCAGCTGACACGAGCCAATACGAAGTGACAAAGTCTGACATGCTGGATACCAAACTGACGAGGACAGACAAGTATAAGAAGCCTATCAGAGAAATAATTTCAGAGCAGGGCTTTTATAGCTACAGCTTAAATTAACTGATAGAAAAGATTTTCTTAGAAATTCTTTTCTGTAGATAGCATGTTTCTTTGTTGTAGAGGAGGAGGTCAGCTGGACTCCATCGCCCTGGGCTGTGTTTACTGAAGAGATGACAGAGTTGGTTTGTGAAAGACGTTGGTCCTGGTTCCATCAATCACAGAACGAGTGGCTAAGGGACAGCTGACATTCACAGCAGTCCGTGACATGCTTGTGTGGCCTCTTTTTGTGATTACAAAAATAGGGCCACAATGGCAGCTTCCTAGACAGTGCCTTATAGAGAAGCTACAGACAAGAGAAAAGCAACCAGGCAGCAGTTTCATGTGCTAGAAGGCTGTATTTGCAAAAACACATTGACAGACTGGGGATAAATGAGCTGTTTGGCAGGAAAGCTAAGAAAGAACTGGGACTGGTCAGTGAGAGAGATCACCAAGGCATGGATCAGGGTATTAATTAGTAGTGATGAAGAGAGACATTTTCAGTGATTAGTGATTGTACAGTCTTACCATCTTCAGTAAAAATGGGAGCAGTGTGCAAGTAGTGGATAATGTTAGGGTCTTGCTCAAATGGACACTCCACTTGCTTCCATGTTATAAATTCTCCTACTTGCTTAGCCAGTTCCAGAAATTTCTGTAAACATAAAATCATTCCAATCAGATATAGTAAGATTGTCTCACATTCAGTGTTTGATGGTCTGCACTGAAAATTGCAGGCCAATAGTCTCAGAGAATGCTATCGGAATGGGATAGGTAAAAACATTTTCCAGATCTTACTTCAAAGTTGACGTGTCCATTTGGAAGGCGATTAGCACATCCCTCATTCAAAAAATAAATGTCTTTGATCAATAGGCTGAAGAAGGGGATCACAATCTGTGGAGAGAAATGACATAACTATTATCTTTTCAGTTCAGTATTTTCTCTGCATGAAAGAACAACTCAATCGGGAGAGATGAGAATAAAGAAGTATTAACTTTTCAGTGTGCTGTGCACTTAAAAAGCAGTACAGTGACAGGCAGGCAAAAGGGCAGTAGTGTCTAGAGAGACTTTCAGCCACCAGGAGAATGTATGCCGAGATGAAAGTGAACTGAACACAATGTTCACTGAGCAGAAAAACATGACTAAGAAAATGCTAAAAGTCCAGTTTATTATCAACAGCATCACTGCCTGATGACAACATCAGACAGCAAAGAGCAAAATAACATTGCAGAACTCTTCCCTTTCCTGTTGTGTCCTTATAAGCAGAGATGTTAAACACACAAAATGAGCAATTTAAACACAGGTGGGAACCAAAGAATCAGTATTATCCCTGGGCAAGGAAAGACAGAATAAACTTTGATGACCAAGGTCTTGTCTACAAACAGTTAACCAGGAGCTGTTTCATTTTCAACAGCCCCATGCATGGCTACCTCTTGAGGCATGTAATTTCCTTCCTGGTGCCTGATTAGTAAACCTGCTTCTCCAAATTAACCTGCAGACAACAGGATTGAAAATATTAAGCTGGCTGACAGGAAACTGCCAACAGTAGCCAGAAAGACCATTGTAGTTCTCAAAATTAGCCCTGGCCATCATCCAGGGCAGAGTGGCATATAGCAGTGATCTAAGCCTTCCCTCTAACCCATCAGTTAGGTCATAATTTGCTATAATAAAAGTCTACTTCTGGGTAGGACTCTTGAAATTAATGGAATTACAAGCAGGGATAAATTTGATGCCAGATGTTTTACAGGAGAAAGCAGTAATGGTGCTCCTGAATTGCATCCTCAGAACCTCAGCAGAGATCCAGAGTGAAGCAGATTCCCTCAGGGTCCTTTGTCTCACAACTCAAAGGGAAACAAAAGGTAACACAAAGGACCAGTCCATGAAAGCTGACTCCCAGGGCTCTGGGATTCAACAGTCAAACCTCAGTCTGCCCACTCTCCAGCAGTGACACTGTGAAAGCAAAAGGCCACTTGGAGGGTTTGAGCTGGAGGTCAGCAGCCGCCACTGTGAGAATTTTCCTGTGGCAGCAATGTCTGACTTTTAAACCGCCAAGGACAAACTTAACTACCATGAACATAAAGGAAAATTGCACACTGCATGGCAGTGTGTCTCAGTGTTTCCACTGGTCTGTTTGCGTATTAACTGAACTGGAGCTTGTTAAGCAGCACCAAAGCTAAAGTGCCTTCATGGCAAGCAAGGCAGCCAAGACAGCAATCCTTTAGTTAAGTATTTAATGTTGTCCTGTTATTCCATCTCATGGTGTACCTCAGCTGTAACGGGATATGAAATGAACCCAGAACAGGATTGGCAGCTGTCATTTTCCAGTCTACATGGATGCTGCAATGCTATGATGCTACAATGAGTGTGAACAAGACATAGAAGTGAAAACACTGAGGCAAGGAGTTCACAAGCTACTGCCAGTGTGTGTTGTGAAAATGGGACTCAACTTCTGTTCCAGCTACAATACCACATCCAGTAAAGTGCTAAAGACCTGCATCTCTGATGGCTTTTTTATAGGACAGCCAAAGGTAAACTCTGTAATGTCACTGCAACAGCCATAAAAAAGCCTGGCCTGGCACTCCAAGAGCCACTGGTACTTATCCTGATACATCCCACTGATAAAACATAGGAAAAAAAACAAAGCACAGCCTATCCACCCAAAATCCTGAGCCCTCCTATTGGGGTCAGGTGGAGCAATTTCTCGTCAAACTGAGCTAAGGGTGTTTCAGGATTTATTTTCGTATTACCCAAACTAGATCAATCAACTTGCAGTAAAGAATATAACTCACTCTGTGTGGTTTGTTTTCTACCAAAAATGATGATGACTCTCTAATCAATGTGGTGTTAAAAGGTAGAAACATACAGAGAGCTGGAGCTAGACACTGATCCCCAGCTAGAAATCACTGCCAGGTTCTGTCTACATATTTTTTTGCAGGCAGATGTGAGCTTGTTCTGCCCTGCTCCAGTGCCTGGGAGTGAGGTCAGCACCATTAGTGGTACTAAACATGAAGGAAGAGCCTTGCTGAGAGGGAAGGTACATGAATGTGGGCTGCATGCCAGGCTAATACAGCTACAGAGCCCCCAGTCAGCTCAGAACATGGCAGAGCTCGTTCTCATCTCAGCCAAAAGGCACCAAAGATATACCCGAGGATACCAATTCTCTACACATTTGCATGGAATTGCTATATTTTGGTCACCATTTACTTCTCCAATAAAAATATATTACCCTGTATGTTTTGCTTCTCAAATTTGTCTAGGAAAAGCAATGAAAGTGGTTACAATTATACTCTAATGCTGGCTTCACTCCAGGCACTTCGCTAGCATAAAATCTGGGTTAGTGCCAGAAACTCGTATTTCTCTCCATTTTTATCCCCCCTCCATGCCATCCAACCCACCCACATGGTGAAGGACAATTGCCTCCTGCAGAAAGAAGAAAGTTAATGAGATCCGACATGTTCTTCCTCCACAGCATCAGACAGCAACAACACACAGTGCTGTGCTGTACATACTCCCAACATTTCAAAGCCAGAGACATGCCATAAGTACAATGCAGAGTTTCCCACTGGAATGACTTCATTTTGGAGCTGTCACAGGTCGTGTGACTTCACAGACAGAACTAGACTTACTAACCAGTACACCCCTCTGCAAGCACAATTCAGTTTGAAGATAAAAATTTTCTTCAGAGTGAGCTTTGCTATGAGTTTGCCAAGAAACAATATAATATTTTCTGCCAAAAAGGAGTAATCGTGTTCTTTTGGATGCGTTCAAGCTCATTAAAACAAATAAATTATAATCTTACTTATAAAAAGAAACAAAATTCCTTAATCCCACAGCAAGCATTACACCATCTCCAGTATCTGACACTTTAAAATAACCCAGTGTGAGTAGCTACCAAATCATATCCTGGAGCATTTTCCTGAACTAATGTTGTCTACACAAGGAAAACAATATAGGCTTTTTCTGATGTAAAATAGATTCCTTTCAGTCTAATAACCTCTCTGCCATCAGTATTAACCAGCTGGGGGTAGAGATATGACAGAGATTGCTAACTTCACAGGAAATTAAGTCAAATAAAGCAACTGGTTTGAATATCTATGATGGTTGCAAAAGAACTAAACTGCAAAAGCATCTCAGACTGACAGGTCCTTGCTGCAGTGTGTGAGAGTTAAAAGAATTTCTTTGCCAGTCACAAACATCCAAATCATCTCTCTTTTGCATAGAGAAGTGCTTTTCAGAACAACTCAGTGTACTCCCATTGCAGCTGAGTCAGCCTGCCACCAGATGCTGATCTCATTTCACTGTAAATGCTGTGAGATTCCATTAGCTTCAGCAGATTTACATCAAATTTACAGGGGTGTGAGATTAGCATCTGGCCTGGCTCCTCTACTGAATGAATACTAAATTCCACATTGTGCTTGTTCATGTAGTATCTACTTTAGCTTTGCCATACTCAGTGCAGAGATTACCCATTTATGACTATAGGCAATTGCAGCGTAAAACACAAACCCTCTTTCATAAAACAAAAAAAATAAAGAATTGAATGAAGGAATAAGAAAATTAACAAGAAATGTGTACGGGCACAAACCAGGAGGATCCTACACTCTCACATCTTGTCAATCTGATTTTTGCAGCATCAGTGACATGTCAGAAAGCTCCACATCTGCCACGAACACTGATAAAACACATCAATTCTTGCTCACTGAGATGGCAGCAACAACCAAATGAAATGAAAATTCACAAGGACAGAATATCACCCCAAATTTGCTGCAGTGGACTCAGACTAGACTCCCTTGAAGGACTTGTGGTAAGTCACCTTTCCCTAATGTAAATGGAGATCCACCTTGTCTCCAGAGCTGTGCCCTTTGCTCTCCATCTCACTTCACGCATCACACAATAGGGGCCTCTGTGCCAGAGCCTCGGGCCACAGCTCCACCTGCGCCTGCCAGCCTCATGCTCCACACCAAAATAAAAGTCATTTCAGTCTGAAATACCTGTTCCATCAGTTTCATCAATCTAAAAAACGTGAATTTTCCAGGTACGTAGAGACTCTTGCAACAAAGTCCTCCATGCTGTGTGTTCTGCCCACTTTAACTCTCCTCATGTCTGGCAGCAAGGCCACAAAGCCCTTTGATCCACTCCAGACTCTTTCAGACACGGACTTACATTCCCAGTTGCATCTCGAAGCACACCAGCCTTGCACTGGTGACCCGTGGAAGGGAGAAGAGCATCTGCATCAAGTCTTTGAGCCACTGGCTCCCAGCATCAACGCACCCACCCGTGTGGAGATGGATGGGATGCGGTCACACCTACCTTCTCCCTGTTGCTGTGTGCGGTCAGGGAGCGGTGAGCAGCCCCCCGCAGCGCTGTCCGGTAGTTGTAGAAGTTGCCGGTAGGGTCCATCTGATGCTACATGCACAAAGCAACACACCTGGGTTAGAAAGTGACCTGGCTCCTCGAAAGACAACTTTACACTCAGTTGTAGCAAACCCTGAGCAGAGCTTAGCCTACATCTTCACAATGTACGTCTTCAAAACCCACAGCTCCTGCAGAACCCCATGCACCAAGGATACAAGGAGAGGTCTACAGCACATGGCTGTTTATACCTTCCATTTTTCTACTAACAGCTTTTATGTGAAGAATAAGCACTGCATATTTTATACATGCCAAATCCTGGAATTCTCAATACAAAATACAACCTTGGGTCTTCACTCGACATCCAAGGAATAGACTGGGAGCTTTACACTCAGCATTGTGTCCATGGCTAAACAAAAACTTGCATCAGTGGAAGCACTATCATATGCATGTGGGCTCGTATTTTTGGTTTTTTTAATTCCTCATATTTATTTGAGTGCTCTGAATCTCCGCTGCATGCCAGCAGCTTTACACCTTCCTCACTACACCTGGGATATTTCAGCTTAGAATCCAGCCCTCTGCCTATGAAATGTACCTCCAGACATTTCACACCTGGATAACAATGTGAAATTTCCCAAACAAAAATATCCTGAATATAATTATAGCAGCTCATCGGCACTTTTGTTTTTTTACCTCGAGAATGAAAAATTTGGCTGTTTTCACTTTTGACCAAGTCTTCTTTAGCCTGGAAACTGGACTCATATTCATTCCAGCTATGAGTGAGGAAGAAAAAAAGAGAGCCATGGATAAGAGCTGGGTTTCCTTTTTCATCTGTGACAGCTGATGGAAGACCTGGTTAGAAGCTGTACTTACAAATGATTGCCATCAGTGAATTAAAATTCCCTATGTTAAAGCACTCTCGGGCAACGTCAATGAAGAATTCGATGACTTGTGCTCGCTGTTTCTTTTTTGCAGGCTGTAAATTAAAATAAATGAGTATCTGTAATGAGCATTTGCAGAACTGGAGGTCATCCTAGGCATTTGTTCCATGCATGGCGTGGCTTCATGCACAGCTTGGGCCATCTGCTTTCAGTCACTGGCCCTAATTCTTTTCCAGCAATCCAGTGGATGCTGGTGACTGGCAGCCTCTGAAATCAAAGCTTTCACTGCAGTGAAACAGAAGAAATTCATGGCAATTCCCAGCCCCAGTGACTGTCAGAGTGCTGGAACAGGCTGCCCAAGCAGCCCCAAAGCAGAGCCTCAGCTCCCTGCTGGCCTCCCTCGAGTCAGTGGGCACATCAGCACTGACTTCCCTAAGGGCAGGATTTCACACTCCTGTAACAGCAGCATCTTTGTCCCAGAAAGAGCTTGTTTCATTGCATTAATCCCTTTCCCTTCTTCTGTCCCTTTTCAATAAGGCCAGCCCAAACAGTAGCATTTTAAATGCACATTTTAATTGGACTGGAATCACCCTATCTTCTCCAAAGATGACCTTCATATGGCAATTCTTATGTGCTATGGGCTATCCAAGCTCTTTAAACTATTATTATTCCTCCCTTCCACACCCTTTTCAAAGGGGAAAACATTAATTTCATTTTGATGGGACCAAGTTAAACAAACTAAAACCACTACCAAGCTAAGAAACAACAGTCACAGCTACACTAATGGGCAGCAGGACAGAGAGCCATGCAGTGGGAATTCACACACACAACAGAGCTTTAGGATGACAGATAACAAATATGGCTCCACTAGAATCTTTTCTGGCAGAAATCTCACAGGAAAACTCGAGGTGTTTTTTCCTCTCTTTTTCCCTGCGGGGTTCATTATTCCACACTGTGCTCCTACTACGTCAAGAGAACAGTGCATTCCCCCGTGTGCCGCCGCCTCTGTTTTGCAATATGTTTGTCATTTATCAGGTCGCTTCTGCAAGTGCAATACTGCTAAAACTTACCATCAGATGCTTGGCTGGGTCATGAGAAATAAATCCCCAGGATTGCTTATTAATATAAAATCTCGGAGTTGTACTTCAGGCATGTGGTAAAACATGGCACATGCTTTTGGCTTACCATGCAAATTTCTGTTGCTACGAGATAGCAGAGTCTATTGAACCATTTCACATAGGCCTCAAGGTTACTCGTCTTCTTCTGTTCACTGAAACAAGTCTGGGGGCAAAAAAGCACAGAAGGATATAACTGTGTTCCAGTCAGCTGCCTGATCACTAAGATAAATACTGCACAAAGGTAATTACCAGCCACATCTCTTTCGTGCACATGGAAGACTGCACAGTTAAGGGCCACTCTTAAAAAGCCCGTGAGAGGGTGGGTGGCAGATGGGGGTCTAGTTGGGTGGGTGGGTGGCAGATGGGGGTTTAGCTGGGTGTGTCACACTGCACAATTCACGCTGGTGTCCAGAAATCAGCCCCATTTTGCCTGCAGCGACTGTTCACTGACAGTTTGCACTGACCCTTGTTCACTGGGATATGAACAGCTGGGGCATTGCAGGATTCTGACATTAACAAAGAACATGCAGACAGAATAAGACAGGCACAGTCTTCCACAGCAAGCTCAGTTTGTGGCTTTGATTCCAGGACTTCCTTCACTTCAGTAAATGCAATCACCCATAGCCCTTTTCTGGAGGGGAGAGACCAGAATTTAGTGAAGTCTACAAGAGATAGCAAGAGAAAACACAGTTCTAGTTGATTCTTTATGAAAAACTCCACTCTTGGTGAGTTTTCAGGAAAATAGGTTCTTAGGAACCAGCTCTTCCTGGATGGCTGCACTTGAACTCTTACATGCGGTCACTTACATGCCAGAGACGCTTCACTGATAAGAGCCACTGCAAGAAGCACATTTTTCACTTATTTATATAACACTGAACATAAATTCCCATAACTGATACAGGCTGTGGGAGCGGCTGCTTGGCTGAGCTCTTCCAGTTCCTTTGTCATCAACAGAAAATTTGACTTCAGAGGAGTTCACACAGCCTGAAGATGTTGCTTGGTATTATAAGAATTCAAGTCCTTTTCCCAGCCGTAAATTCTTAGCCAGTCCATCTAGAACACTCAGCTCTCTGGATTTCAAGAGATTTGTCTGAACATGCATTAACATCCACTAGAGGGTACTAGAGAATACTGATTTTTGTTTTATTAGGATGATCATTTCCCAGAGGTACCCTAAACACATGCCACTAAGAAGAAAATAATAACGCATAAGCAAAGATCCATTAATGGCAATGGGATCACCCATATGATGTAAGGTAAACCAGTGACTAAGAACCCCTTCAGAAATGGGGCTTAATATGATTCCCAAGGTAATTCAAAGTAAGAAAATAATCAGCTGTGATTCTGTATACAGATGTGTTTAGAAACAGAAATCACCGTACCATGCTATGGAGGAGCAAAGCTTAACAGGACTGAAATTCAGAGCCACTTTATGAATAGACTACAAACACAATAAACGTGTATTTTTAAAGCATCTCAAAAGTAAATGTTAGCAAGCAGCATGTAAATATCAAAAACCCAGAGGAAACCCAAATCAGCCCCAGTCTAACCATAGCGGCTGCTTTTCATGTGCTCTGTTCCTTGTTCCCTATTACAGCAAAAAGTACACAAAACCCAGGTTTTGTTCTGAAAATAGTATTTCCATCTCAGAACTGTTGTCCTGTGCCAGGGCGTAAAAGCCACAGCTAATAACGCAAAACTTGTGAAAAATCTGCAACAGTAAAGTTGAGACAGACTGCTTTTTAAAGGTTAAGCTTTATAAATGGCAGCAATATTTAGCACCTCCCAAGCATCTTCCATCTGCAGCTCAGAATGCTTGATAAACATTCATAAGTGAAGCCTTTTGAAGCCCTCACGCAAGAAAGATGTTTAATATGATCTCCAGCTGGAGGGAATTCAGACCTGAGCCAACTCCCTGTACTTGACAGGGATGTTCTTCGTGGGTCAGGGAATATGTGACTCCACGTAAGGTTTGTGCTGCTTTGTCCAAAGACGTGTCCAGAGAAGGGCAACAGAGCTGGGGAAGAGACTGGAGCACAGATCTGATGAGGAGCAGCTGAGGGAGCTGCAGGAGCTCAGCTTGGAGAAAAAGAGGCTCAGGGGGGAACCTTCTTGCTCTCTACAGCTCCATGAAAGAAGGATGTGCCAGAAAAAGTTTAGATTGGATATCAGGAAAAATTTCTTCACTGAAAGAGTAGTCAGGCATTGGAGCAGGCTGCCCAGGAAGGTGGTAGAATCACCATCCCTGCAAGTGTTCAAAAAACACATGGATGTGGCACCTGGGGACATGGTTTAGCGGTGGCCTTGGCAGTGCTAGATTAAGGGTTGGAGTCGATGATCTTAGAGGTCTTTTCCAACCTAAACTATTCTGTGATTCTGTGCACAAGGCTCTCCCCCTGGGCTATATTGGCACAGAAGCTCTTCTAAATCATCCACGCAGAGCACAAAGAAAAGTTCCAGACTGCCCCCACTTTGATCAGCCTCGCTGACGTGAAGCCCAGGTGGCTGAAATCTCACTGCAGCTGATTTGGTGTCTTGTGTTTCTGACACGCCTTTGCTGCCTTGGAGGTCCTTTCTAAAGAATGTGATCAATGCCCAGAATACCTGGAACTCCATCTCTGCCCACTTCCTTCATCCTGAAACAAACTGCAGAATCTGCCTAAGTCCAAGAAGAGAAGGAAAGGGCGCAATGTTGCATGTTCCATCCATCCATCCATCCATCCATCCATCCATCCATCCATCCATCCATCCATCCATCCATCCATCCATCCATCCATCCATCCATCCATCCATCCATCCATCCTTTTCACCATTAAAAGCTATTTTGGTGCTCTTTGAGCAGCACTACAAACACAGGTCTTCCTGATACCCTTGGCATCCAATGGGGAAATTCAGCCATTGATGTATGATCTCAGTGGGAACCCATATGCAGTTCAGGGGAAGAATTTTCCACCCTCTTTCTCTTCAGACAGTATGTGAAATCTCTGACTCTCCCTCTCCAGCTAGTAAGGCTCTTTCCTTACTGCAGCATTCACTGAAATGCTGCTTCCAACCTCAATGGAATCACTGGAAAGACTTCAAGGGACTTCCACAGCCTTTGGATGAAGCCCTGATCAGGCACTCAGTTCCCTGTGGTGCTTTGGGTTAAAAGCTATTGTGTAGAGAGAGAGAAGAGTGGATTCATGACGCACTGACTCATTGCTGTGGTGTCTGGGCACACACTGCGGGCATTACATCACATCCCGAGCCTTTACTCCTTCCACAGAGCAGCAGACATTCCCTGGCTGTGTACAGCCACAACCATCTGTCCCAGTCAAAGCAGGTTGGGAGGAACAAGCCAGAAAGCACAACATCAGGGTGGTGGCCAGTTTCTCACCAGGAAGGAATGGCAGTGACCTGTCAGTGTGAGCTCTGGCAGCAGGCCCCATCCTTGCCACGACACTACAGGTCACCAGCTGGCCTGGCCCTGGTCAGCTCGTGACTTGGACCCTGCTCTTGGGGACCTCATCACATCTGGGCAAGCCGTGGTCACAGGAGACACTTTGTGTGTGGAGAAACCATACCTTGGTGCCATCCAGGGGGTCTTTATGTACAAACGCCTGCACAAACTCCTCAGGTCCAATGTGACTTAGTCTCTCCTGTTGAGGGTAGGGGAGTGGGAAGAGAGAGGGAAAAAATAAGAAAGCACCCCAGAATATCTTCTGTTCCTTTTGGTAAGACATCATCATTTTCTGTCAGGTCTGCGTGGTGTCATTGAACTGGTAGACAGCCAACTAACCAGACATTAAAATTCATAATAATAATTAGAAATATATCAGCAGAATGATGAAAATGAGAATAAATACATCTCATTACTGACAAGCCACAGTAAGGGTCCCCTCCACTGCACTGGATGCACAGGGCTTCATCTGGGAGCCAGCAGAGATCAGTTCTGTGCTTGGTGCTGCCTCAGAGCTGCTGTGGTCCAGCACAGCTCAGCAGCCTTGTTTCCCAGCTGTTAAAATGGCAGCAAAGCTGTTATCTGGTGTCCCAGCAATGCCCTGCCCAGCTGCACACGCAGGGATCTGCCCTGGCTCCCTGCCCATTGACCTCAGGTGCTGCCTCAGGCTGGTGGCTCTGGGTCACTGGGTAAGGAAGGCACTGACAATGCATGTGACACGTTAAAGGCTGTGCTTACACTGGAGAGTGTCCCAGGCACGAACCAAAACAAAAATAAATACAGTATCCAAGTCTCTCTTAGTAAAAGACATCTCCAGCAGCTCCTGAAAAAACGTGGCAGCTCCAGCCACACACTGACCTTCCTGCTAGGCTTTTCATTCCCCTTAAACAAGTTTATTAGAAAAATATTTTCAGTAGGTTGTGGGCCACAAAGAGGAAGTATTTTGGATTTCCTACAGCTGAAACATAGAATACTCTAGCAACAATAAAATAAATGGTAATTCTGCTCAAGTGAAAATTTTATGGCTATTCCTATGCTTTATTTCTTGGCTTCTCACCTTAACACTGATAACTATATAGGACTCTTACTAATCAATAAGTGTTTTAAATAAGTAGCAAATAATTCTTACTAACAAATAAGCATCAGATAGTTTCACTGCAGAGCACTTGATGTATTGGACATAGTAATGAAAGAGAAGGTAGAGAGCATTGATTACAGTACAGTGGAATTAAAATCTCTAGCTGCATCTGTTTTAAAAAGGCAGTGATGCCTCAGTTACAGGGAGTCTCCCCTTGGACGACAGTTGTACTGTGGAAAAGAAAAAAAAAACAAAAGCAAGAAGACTCCATGCAAAAGGACTTCTCTCTGGCTTAAGTTATGTTAAGGAAAGAGAGCCAAAGCTGCGTGTTTTGAAAATTAACCATTCCACTTCTTGACAAATAGAGTATCAACTATCTTCAGAATTCCAAAGGCTAATTTCCTAATATTCATTCCAATCCACAGTGCATTTCACGTTTCGTTTTTCCAGCCTTCCTCTCAAGGATGAGCAGCATCCACAGGAGGACAGGCAGCAGGGCACCAGAGCCGCAAGAGATCTGCAGATGGCAGCAATGTTTTACATTCTTCTCTGCACATCCTGGAGGTCCACGGGGAGGACCTGACCCCGAGAGAAGGGTGTGCAGCACAGCAGCACAGCCAATGTTTTGGCACTGCAATTGGACACACAAGAGCCTGTTTGGGAGCAGACTGCAGCCCAGCACAGGGGGAACAGCAGGACTTCGTGGCGGTAGTATCTGCACACCCTTACATGCCCACGCACAAAATCCCGAAGGGAGGAATGAAAGCCACATCAGACAACTCAGATGCTTTGTGTATCTGGAGAAATGGAATTGAACTGCTAAAATTTCTTCCAAATTTATAAAAGCATTAATATCCAGTCATTTCAACAGGACCTGCAGAGCTTGTGGAGCTCTGAGCACCTTATAGAAGTGACATTGCTGGGACCTGACTTTGCTGGGATAGGATTCTCATTTCACAAATAAGCAAGCTGCAGTACAGTGACCTGTTCCAATTTGCACAGGGACACTCTGATACGTAGCTCGCTTCCCAGGCATCTCGTAACCTGTCAAACCCTGCCTGCTGCTGCAGTGCTGATACAGCATGGGATGTGCTGCAGCAGTGCAGACATTTTTTGGTTATGTTTGGAATACTTAACAGCTGATGGCTTAAAATAACATCTCTGGCTGCAGAAGTTGGGAACCATTCCCACTTACCAGCTCCACATGTGTCAGCTGCTGAGCCAGGGTGTAAGGGTCACTGCAGACGCTCAGGATTTCTCTCTGAATTGATGGCGGTTTAGTTTTAAAGGCAACCAGCTTATCAGAGACAGCAGCACTGATCTTGACAATCCCTTCTTGCCCATGGCTGAGGGTTGCAAGCTTCTGATTCAGGGCTTGCAAAAGCTGATTCATCTTTTTCCAGTAGGCCTGGAGAGACAGGGAGAGAAACATAAGCCACTCAGAAAACTTGACATAGGAGTGTTTTTGTGCTGAATTTTCCTTTCTGCAAAATACTCTTAAGCCAGCAACAGGTTACCATTTTATTTCCAACAAGCCTATTTCAGAATAACTAGTTGGCCTAATTACAGTTCTGTGCTCTGGACACAGAGACTGCAGTCAAGAGAAGAGGCAGGCAGGACTGGTGGGTTGGGCTGGCACTGATACTCCAGATTCCTGCCAACATCAGGTTCAAAGGAGTGGCAATGCTACAACATGAGTTACTGCAGCTTTCTGGAGCACAGCAGCGTTTGGTACCTATTTTTTATGTCAGCTATGTGTTGGCTGTGGACTCTACCTGGTAATGGTGCCTTGTCAACTCTTATTTATTAGGAATAAGAAATGTTCCGAATGTTTTTTTCTCCATCCTTTTGACCTGAATGCAGCAGAAGCATGCAGCTGCTTGCTACCCAGCCGGAGTGGCTGGAGCATTATGTAGCTCAGAGTATTTAATATCCAAATGTTAATTGCTACTGAAGGAAGCTCATATTGTATTCCAAGCACAGCCATGTGCTCAGCAGGATGAGCATTACTAACTTGCCCAGGTTGTTCTCAGAGCTGGAGCAGCTCTTTACAGAAAGTGAGTGAAGTTTCTGGCCATGGAGGATACGCAGAAAGAAATCATTTCAACTCTTCACGATTGACAGATGCAGACACCACAAACCTGAGATAACAGAACTGGTGGATGGGCTCTAAAGACAAAGATTAATTGGGAATGTCCTTGGCAAAAGCCTTACTTGGAGGATGAGGCATACCCTGCTGAGGAACATGGTCTCATGGGCTTTCCCAGCCAGAGAAAGGAGCACTGGGCATGGGTGCAATGAGTGCTTGCTCAGTTTCAAAGGGCACGGTCACTTTTGCAGGTTAGTGACTACCGGCTTCTCTTCCAGCACCAAGATACACAGCAGAGGGGTCCTCTGGCTGCTCCCCATCTAACTCCTCACTCCCCATCCAAACAGGATTTTGTAACAGCAAGTTGCCAGTGACACCGCTTTGTCATCTGTCATCAGGAGCCAGAGCTGGCCAGGAGCCTCTGTCACAGCTGCCCTGCACAGATGTGCACCCCAGCACCCTCCTTGCTGTGCTCACCATCAGCTCAGACCTGGCCAGGCAGTGCCTCCCCACAAAGAACAACACACGCCTGTGCCACATTCCAACCTGAATGCAGCTCCAGTGAGCTTTTGGGAAGTAATCCCATGGTTTAGATCCAGTCCCTGTCTTCTTCAGAGTTTTGTAGGCTGTGGGTAGTCTTCGGTGTTAGACATTGACAGCATTCGTCTTTTAAGTGTTCAAGGAACTGGAAACCAGTCAGTGCTCTCCTCACCTGCACAGAATCCCCTCTGCACAGTGGGGATAGCACCTTCTCCTACTTCACCGTGAAGAATAACTTCTCACATCTACTCTGTCTTCATGGCAGGGTAGGAAATGCTGGAGAGCTTTGGAACATCCCAAGTGCTTCAACTTTTGCTGCAGCCCTTTGTAACTTTGATGCAGCTTTTCTAACAAAAAGTTTCACATTGCTGAGCACCCTCTCCTTTCACTTACGGAAGATGCTCTCTTGAGCTGGGCTGGAACACGGACGAGGTAAGCAGGATCAAGTCAGGCTTTTTTTTTTTTTTAATATAAAATATTTTTTTTTTTAAATATAAAATAGAGCTGGTAAGTCTGAAATGAAGCAAGTACCCAGAAGTACAAGTACTCCAACTTGTCTTGGAGAATGACAACACACAATGTACTTGGAATCAAATCCCACAGGTGGAGTGAAAATTGAGTGAGGAAAATAAAAACCTACTGTTTCAGTATTTATCTGTTATTAATGTATATTAGCTCCAAGGAAGGCCGCCTCCATGTAAATCCTCATGCAAACAGGTGGTCACTACTTTTGATTTACAAAGACTGTTCTGGACCCAAACTACTGACCACCATCTAAATATTGCTTTGTTTTACATCCAGGTGCGTTTGCAAATCTCAGCACAGCTCATGAAGTTCTGTGAACGCAATGTTATTTTTTAGTGAAAACTTGAACAGAGACGTTATTAGGTATTCTGTGAACATATTTTGTAAACTGGGAACTCAGTTTTTGGGGGATGGGGAGACAGCACTGAAATCCAAGCCTTCTAATTAATATAAAACATCTGGCTAAAAGACTTAGCTGGAAACCCAGCTCCTCTTTCTAAAAGGAGTTTGGATGAGAAATCTTGGACCAGCTATGTCTGTGCAGTGTCAAATTCTTCAGTTTGAACGAAAAGCCAAAAAGCCACATAAAATTGCTTGAACTACATGCATATTAGCCAGTCTTTGAACCTCTTTTTCAAGAGATCTAGTTTCACCTCATTTTGTAGGGAATATGGCACAAAAAACAGATATAGACAATAGTAAACAAAGACTCAGGTAAGCCAGCCACCTAAAAAGGAATGAAATAGAGACTGACACTTAAAGGACTCAAACAATTAGGCAGAAATCAGAGCTCTTGAAGAGACTGACTGGAAATCAGTTGGGTGCACCCTTGCCTAGAAAGCTTTTCTGTGCACACTGAGGGAGAAATTAAAAAAAAAAAATCCCGTTTTTGCCCTTCTAAAAGCATTTTCTGCCTTCTTTAAACTACCTCCACTGACAACAACATTGGTCATTACCTTCAAGGTGCTGGTAATTATCTTGCCAGGAAAGTGACCCCCCACCATACAGGGGCTGCATGCTGGACTTTATCAACCAATTTCACTTCATTGCCACATTAACAGTCAAAAGAAGCATACTACTGTTTAATATTTAAAGAAAATGTTTCGTTCTTAACTAGGAAAGTTCCTCTGAAGACAGCAGGCCTCAGCAGGTGGCTTAGGAGCTCAAATTTTAATTAAAATTTCTAACTCTAAATGCAAATCACAGCACTTACTAAGAAATGCTTCTCAGCATGGACACCTTTATAAGCACATCACACAGCCCTTAGAAAGTGGACTGTACAAAGGACAGGAGCACACACTGCAGGGGAAAATCCTGCACTGACCTACATGGACTGGATGAAATCACAAATCTTTCAGTCTTTAATTTCTATGGCTCACAATGGGAACAAGTTTTTTCCAAAAAACCATCGGCCACCATCATTCTTCTGTGCTGTCCCTTAAAAAAAGCAAATTTGCATTTGCAGGATATGAGCTGTTTCTTAAATTAATTATTGATTTTGCTCAGGCATAATCACTTGCAATTACAGCGTCTAGTAATATCTGAAAAACAGTGATTTGAAACTAATGTAGTCTGAGGCCCCCCAGGGCACCCACAAGCATTTGTACACAGCTGTGCACGCTCCAGAGCAAAGGTGTGCAGTGCTTGCTCAGGTTAGGCAAATAAACCCCTGCTTTGCATGCAGAAAGTTGATTTGTAGTGTTTATGCCTCTTCACCAGGGCAACAACTGCTGTTAAAGAGCACATGCAAAGCCCCTGTTCCCCACCCTTTGGGCTGGTTCTTTCTTTCCAGTGGACATGATTTTGGTGGGTCTGTGTGGGTTTCCCTCACTTCTGATGCTGAAGGGCTGCAGGGCACCTGTTGTGCTGGCTGGCCAGGAGCAAGTCCATTGCCTCTTTTCCTTGAGGGAGTTTTGCTGCTCTGGTTAATGGAACTGAAGCCACTTCAGCTCTTTTTGTGTTTTTTTTGTTTCCTTTACCTCCATCACTGTGGCCCATATCTCCGCCTTCCTGCCCTTTCTCTCCCACAGACTGTCCAGCGCAGCCAGTGAACCCATTCCAGCCTACAGCTCCCTGAAAGTGCCAGTCCAAGAGCAGCTGTTCCCATTTACAAATTTTTTTATGTGCATAGGAAAGTCCAATTTAATTTCTGTCATGCTGCAGCCCTACTAATTCCTTCTGTCCTCTCCACCCTTCTCTCCCTCATCCTCATGGGCATGTTCTTGCTGTTCTACTGGACTGCACCCCTCTGTGGCTTGAGGCCAGGCCTTGATGTAGCCACTGGAACTGAATGGAACCACATCCCATGGTTAACCTAGAAGTAATTAGAGACTCTCTGTGTACTATTCGCTTATTATTTTCATGAACTTTGTGGTCTTTTTAATGTTTCTGAATTAATTTACAGCATTCACCCACCTGAATTTGCAAGCAGGTTTCCCAGAGACTCCACTCACTGTGACCCACTGTGCCACACACAGAGTTCACATATTTGAGCACCAGGACCATACAGACATGAGTCTGAGTTTGTGCTCAGCAGGCCACACACCGCTGTCTTCTGCCACTTCCATGCTCCCAGACAAGCTACATGTCCATTAATATTTGTATTTTCTTTAAATGTAAGAACTTGGATCCAAAGAAGCTGTGGATGCCCCACATTCTTGGAAGTGTCCAAGGCCAGGCTGGATGGGGCTTGGAGCAACCTGGTCTAGTGGAAGGTGTCCACACCATGGCAGGGGTGTGCAACAAGATGGTCTTTAAGGTCCCTTCCAACCCAAACCAGTCTGTGATTCAGATTCTAACCTGGGAGATCACAGCTCTGCTGCTATTTGAATTGTCACCACTACATTCAGCCTGTGCTATGCCCTCATATATTCCTTCTGTAAAATGGGAATATTGTTATCCTGTAAATTCTGATGTGTCCCCCAGGAGCACCTAAAGATGTCACTGCCCCGGGAGCACCTAAAGAGAGATGTGGCATTTCAGGGAAGCTTCTACAGGTTTTTACCATTACTGAAGAACAAAACTCAGAGTATCCAGGAACAGAACGTGGAAAAAGGAGGAAAAGGAGGAACCAAGTGGGACAAGGAATTTACCGTCTCAACAGAACTTCCCAAGTCAGGCATCCTCACCTCATCACATGGGGCTATCCTGTGAATCATGTCTTTCAGATGGCCAATCATTCGCTCCTCCTGAAAGTCATACGGGAATGTCTCTGTCCACTCTGTCAGCAGCTGTAAGATTTTGGGTCCAAATTTTCTGATTCGAGCCTGAAATGGAAACCATTGAATGATGGATAGGGATTGAAGCATGTTTATTCATTAAAGTCTCCCACTGTGTGTGTCACTGAACGTGGGGCCAGGTTTTCAAAGAAGGCATTTACATCGCACCTGCAAAACCTGCACACATGCATACAAAGAGTGTGGGGCACAAATAATACATTTTGGCATGCAAAATATACCAGAACTTAGGTGCATGCACAACTGCCTATTTTACATGCAGATTTAAGTATTCTGCACATGCAATTGGCCTGTTTATGGTTGGATGGGCATTTTGTTTGTGCAACTTTGATGCCTTTTTAAAAAACATCTGGCCTTTTTGCTGATTTGAACCATTTGTTCTTCCCTTTTGTACTTAAAACCATTCTATATTTTCATCCTTCTCTGAAAAACTGGAATGAATTTCTTGACCAAGAAAGAGATTTTTTGCTCCTTTGCTTTCTGGCTGTATGGAAAAAACTGCTTAGTGAGCAGTGGCAGATGTTCAATGAAGAAAAGATGGACAAAACAGCAACATTTTTGTAACTTTACCTGGGCTGCTGATAATGTTGCTCTTTTCCCACATGAGCTCAAGGTCGTGATAGGACAAGGACACTCACATAACACACAGCTGATGCCCACTTTTGGTGTAGATTTATCTGAGGATGTGGCAGTGGGAATAGGCAGGATGGGGCAAGGAGGGAAAATGCAGGGAATGGCACAGTTGGTGCATTAGTGTTATCTCAAAAGACAGCCAGTGCGGCTGCTCCCAAAGCTTTCATCCTCTGTTATGTGAAAAGGAAATGGTGTTAAACAACAAACTGCATTTTTATTTACAGAAAACACAGACCGAAACAAACAGCCTTCTTCTGCATCCCACGTACTGCAGCTAAAGTGTACCCTGTAATCAGGAAAAATTATACTCTTAAGCTCCCCAGCTCTTTGTTTTTCAACCAAGGTGGTTAAAATGCATATTTCAGCTTTCTACCAACAACAGGTTTCAATGAACCACATCTCTAAAAATAACTGCTGTCAGCTAGCATTAAGCTCAGGCTCAAAGACCAGCAGGTGGCTGCTAAAGGGAAAGCTTTATTGGAAACTACAAAGGTCTGGGGAGACATTTGCTCCAGCTGTGTAAACTGCATTATGAATTGATGGAGAGGACTTTGTGGAAGTCACAGGACATGGGATGGGGAGATCACTTGTGCACAAAGTTTCAAAATCAGCCCCGCTCCGGGGAACACAAAATCAGCTGTGTCCCACAAAACCCAGACACACTTCAGGCAGACAAGAGATCTTCATAAGAAGACAGTGTTTCTGATTGCTTGAAAGTTTGATGAGCAGCAAAACTTTGCAATGCTCACATTTTAATCTTCCTAAACTTGTATCTGTCATAGAATTGAAGAACAGAACCTCACAGCTTAGAAAACTTGTTTTGAATGGTTCACCTCATAAAGATATTTCTATTAACACTGACTGTATGGGTAACCCAAGTCTGGGATTGCTGAGCATTCTGGAGAAGAGCTCTCCACAGTGAAGGCAGAGCTCCTGTTAATCATGGAACCAGTTGTCTGTGCAAAAACAAGCATATCCTGTGTTCAGATATTGGTGACTCAGTGTCTGATGCTAAACTCGTTTCAAAGCTGGAAAGGCTAATGCTGAGAACCATTTCAGAATTTTGGGGTTTCTGGAAAGTTGCAACAAATTCACCTTCTTACCCCCTTCACTGCTCTGAAGGTGCATCTCCTGCTCCAGATAACGTACTGAGCAAGTGTCCATCAATGCAGCAAGGAGAGCTTGGGCAGAATCCAGCACTGAACAGGATCCAGTGGGATCCATCACCACTGCACTGTCTGTGGCACTGCCAGAGGATGCACACGTGTTGCTCTACGCTGCATCAGTCTGCACAGACCCTGGGGCAAAACGGGAGGAGAGCCAAGGCAGGATCAGCTTGGATTCTCTCTCTGTTCACCTGTCAGGGCCTCACTGCTGCTCCTGCCCTTTTCTGGTGCTTCATCGGTGCTGCTCTGCAGCACAGAGGGGCAGGAGGGTGGTGGGCACCTGCCCCCTGTTACATGGTACTCAAAGCGAAGGCCAAGAGGAAATGTTGCTGTACCAGGAGCAAGAAAGCAAAAGGGCAGAGAGACACTGAGTTAAAATGGGAGAGAGAGTGCTGTGTGGACATCTGCGCTTGACAGCGTGTTACGGTTCTGTCCTACCTCCTGGCATCCCACAGGCTTCACCAGAGCCTTAAAGAAGTTAAGAAGGAAAGTCACCTGGGAAGACTGAGACAGGGGGAAAGGCAAAATTAGAAGATTTGAAGTGACTACTGCCTGAGGCATTGCTCTCAGACACGGATACCAGGATGCCTCAATGTCAGGATCTCAGTGGCAAATCCTTTATGAGAAAGCTTCATTCAATCTAAAGAGAGGCAAGGGACACACACCAGAGCCCCAGAATCCTCTACCCACTGAAAACAGCTCACATTTTTCTGCTGTAAAGATAAACTGACCTTGTCCAGCACAGGGTCATCCAGCCGCTGCTGCTCAATGCACTTGTGACAAACTCGGGACAAAAGCTCATGGGGTTCGATGAAGAGTCTGGAACTCAGCAGGAATGTAAAGATATAGGCTTTCTGCAGGAGAAAGACAAGTAGACCAACTGTAAGCAGCCACACAGTGGGTAATATTGACTGTAAAACCCTGAACTTCACCATTTGGTTTTATTTCACTCGGCAAGACCTTTTTACCCAAAAGATGTAACGATTCCTGCCCCTGAATATGGAACTGGTTACACTGGGTGCAGGAGGCAGCAGCTTCTCCTTCTTCCACAGCATCCACTTCCCGCCCTTCATTGCCTAAACCCTGGGCAAACATCCAGCGAAGACAGAGTGCAAGAGCAGCCCAAGGTACAGGAGGCAGCACAACCAGGATGCTGCAAACCAGTAAAGCTAAATGGGCAGGAATCTCTGTGTTGTATTGGGTTGGGAGCTGCAGACGCACCCTTGTCAGCCACATCTTGCTATTGCCCTGCAGATCTCACCCAGCCTATTTTAAGCAATTTTTCATTTATTCTATTAACTCCCCAAAATTCATTTCTATCAGTCAAGTCATATCATATGCAGTTCCACATCTGTGAAGCTGTGGGAAGCAGGTCTGCTGGATAAATCCTTGGATTATACAAATTATTCCAGCAGTGAATTTAAAATACATGCATGAAACCTCAGTTGTTTGCATCCTGACTTCTCCTTGCACCTGAATTATCTCCTTTTCCCCAGCCCTGGCCATGCCCCTGAGCAGCAGGTATAATATTACATATCATACATTGCCTAATGAAAATCTCACAGCCTGATCTGTCCATTACCTATTTTTATTGCCTTTCTGTTCCTTTTTTTTTTTTCTTGTTTTAATTGAGATGCTTCTCTATTACTTATTTTTAGCTGATCAGAAACTGAGCTCCAGGTAATTTAAAACGTGCTGCCTGCTCTGCATTGATAACTCTCCCGGTCTTCTAAAGTACCCAGAAGTCAATGCTCCTCTGTGCTTTGAAATACAAGCCTTTCCATGAAGATATATTAGCACTTAAAAGTCTTCCAGTCAAACTCTGTCTGAGTTCCACTGAGGATGTGCAAACTCCAGTGAAGTCAATAGCTTGCAGGACCATAAACCTGCTTCCCGTTTAGATCCTCACACTGCTGGTGAGGAAACATTTAATTTCCACTGATGGAGCAAGGATTAGGATCTGGGCTGTGCTGTCCAGTGACCGCAAAGTTGTGAATACAACCCCAGGTAAACTACAAATCCACCAGAAGAAGCATCACTGTTGTCACCAAGGGAATGTTCTGCACATACAGACAAACCTGGGTGACTTCAGCAGCCGCTGAAATTCAGCTAATTTAATGCCAGTTCAGACTTAGGCGTTTTTTGCTTCAGTTTCCCTCTAAAGTTCTCTGGGAAGCACTGCTATTTTTGAAGTGCTCCAACTGCTACATCACTAATTCATCACCGCGACAGCTCCCCCCCTACCCTGTTCTCTTATTTAAAAGCAGTATCATCTTTGGGATCTGCTTTTTCATGGGAACAATTATAGAGCAGTGAAATAGCATTTAAAGCAATGCATTGATTTACCAAGCTTTAATTGTATGCAGCTTTTAAATTAGCCCTCTTAATTCAAAATTTAACACATTTGCACTTTTGCATAAAGCGCTGCCCCAATTCATCAAAATTAAACCATTTATTATACTGTGAATTGCTTACTTCAGGGTAGTAATCAGTGGTAGGTATCAGATGCTGGATTAGAGCATCCAGAGATGCTGAGGTAAGGTTTCCATCCTGGAAGATCAGTCCTCCTTGTTCACCTTCTTTTGAAGTATGTAGATGAGGGCTGAAGCCACATGGGGTAAACATACTGGTAGAACTCAGCGTTTGGGGCATGCCTTCCTGCAACAGAGACACGACAACATCCATCAGATCCACAGCCACATCTGGCTGATTTCAACAACACAGCCACTAACGAGAGCTTCCTGTTCACAAAATTAATGTGATCCCTTCTTGATAACCTTCACGTCTCTTTCATTGCTGGCACTGGCAGATCTCACCTGTGATGGGCAGAACACAGGAAAAAGGGACACTTTGATTCATGGGCCAGAAAGTGCTGGCAGCTACTTTGGGCTCCCCCCCACAATCAAGGGTGTCTGTGATGATTCCCTTTTCGCTGCCATCTCTGGTCAGGCCCACACAGGAGAGGAGAGATACTTGGGACTGGAATTCAGCAGGTTCCTGAACAGGATGAAGCAGTTTTTTTTAACCTTTGCCCTGCCGACTATGAGGCAGGAAGAATTTAGTGTGAGAGGGAGAGAAAAGGGGTGCCACCTACAGCATGCTTGGGATGGACCTTGCAAAAATGCCCTGTGAGTCCCACGGGACAGGAGAGGTGTCAGAGTGAGTAAGGAGATAGGAGCAGGAGCAGAAGTCAGCTGGGGGAGGATGGAAAAATTTAAGGAGTCGGAGGGAACAGAGAATGTGGGAGCTGATGAAGAAATTAAATAGCAAGGAAGAGAGAAATAAGGAAGAGTCAGAAGGCAGACACCTGAACTATATTTGGAGCCTGAAGTTAGTCAGTCCTAGAGATATACTTAGGTACTAAATAAATGTTTCAAAGAGATCCTGAGCACTCATCGCCTTCACCAGAGCTGCAGAGTCCTCAGTACTTCTGAAAAGGAGGCCAGGCAGACTCTGAGCACATAGCCCAGTTCCAAGCTCTCTATATTGCAGTTCTCTGGGTTTTTCAGGTTGCATTCTAGGTTTTATCTTGATTTTGTGGTTTACAGTCAGCTTTGAATGTTCCTCCTGTTAAGCAAAGTTGTTTTGGTCTTGAATCGCTGCAGAGGGGTGACAGATTTTGAGATGAGACCTTTAAAGCATCTCCAGCTGCCTCTGAAATTCCCCCTGGAAGCTGCTCCTCTCTCAGCTAGAGGCAGCATTATAGGACATGGACTGGGAGAAGAACAGTGTGTGCTCCCTCCCAGGTCTGCAAATGCATTATCCAGAGCAAGGGACCCCTCTGTGACCTGACTATTTGTTTCCATGCTTGATTTTACCTCATAAAAGGGAGGATAGGAAAGTGATAAGGGAAGAGCACTGGAGCCAAGCAAGATGTGCACCCTGAACCCTCCTGAGCCAGCAGTGACCTCCCATGGTGGCAGGCGCAGGGAGGCCACAGTGACAGCGCTGCCGGGGCTGGGGCACACACAGCCGGCAGACACACCTTGGGGTTTAATGCATTTCTCTGCCCTTTTCTGTATTCTGTTCCCTCTGCTTTTCTGCCTCTTTACTATCCCATAAAACTTCGAAGGCTGACCCATGGATCTGGCTTAGAGTTGGGAGTTTGCCTTTCTCCCTCACGTCTATCAGCAGCTGTGCTGTGACCCAGACAGTCAGCACAGCCTCAGCTCCAGGCACAGCTTGTTGTCCTCCCTCTGCCTGGCACAACCCATCCACTCCCCAGCTCAGGCTGTACCTCGCCACCCCAGAGCCACCCTGGGCCACCGAGGAGGAGATGGGAATCATTCCTGTGAGCCAGGCAGGGTGTGAAGCCCTGGGAGAGGCTGGGAGCTGAGTCCCAGCTCCGTGGGAGATCAGGCTTTACAGGCAAAACTTGGGTGACTTCATCCTTCAGAGGAGGAGCTGGAGCCAGCAGTTTGATCACTTATCTCCTTCTGGGAGGCTCACAGGGGCTGACTCTGGGATTTGAAACCAACAGCAAGGAACCAAAATGTCAAACCTGACCAATTCCTACCTTGACTGGAAAATAAAGTAGATGTTGGATTTTAGTTTAAAGACCAGAGTATGTGAATGCCATCCCAGCCAGGAGGGAAGCTGAAGCATCTAGTTCTAATGAATGTGCAGATGTGCCTGTTAATAAAGCTCTGAGAGCAAGTAATTGCTGCTTTTTGTACTACACAGCTCAGACTCTGTGTAGTAAATGGGAAGGACTGCCAAATCCCATTTGTTACTTCTAACACGCTCTATGTTATGGCTTGTTTCTATGGCAATAATCCCGAAAAGGACTTCATGTCCGCACAGATCAAGAAATAAATCTCACAGACATACAGCTGTCTACATGAAGCAAAGAAAAAGTTAAAACAGCTGTGAACTTACAGGACACATCCTGGCTTCAGCATAAAACAGAACTCACAAGTAATGATTTATTCGGTGCAATCCCTCACTGTCAATGCCATTTTTAATATCAAATAGAAACCCATCTAAACAGGATATTGCCTGAACTTCTGCATCTTATTAAATGAAAAATCCTGCTGAAATACATGGTAATGCTTTTTAAGAAAAAGTTATGGTTTTTTTTTAAATGAAATAAAACAGCTGTACAACTGTCACTGGGACATCTGTCTTGGGCATTGTAAAGAAATTAAGTTTGACTTTTTATTACGAAGTTCCTGGTCTAACCTCAAGTTTTCAGGCAAGGCCTGTGTTATGTCTGAGCTGGTGCATGATTGCCACCTCACTTGCCACCAAAGAAGACCTGAAGGTTTTAACAGATGCCTTTTTGCTCCCTTTTACTGATACCATTACATTCACAGCAGGATGAGGCCAGGATAAAAAACCTCTTGTACTACTAAGCTCGAAAATAAGTAGCACTAGCATTTGGCAGACATGAATTCAGGATAGGGACTTCTCTGCTCACACCACCTAATTTCCTTTTTTGTTCATGCATTTCCAGAGTTCCTCTTTTCAAGAGTACTAAATAGAAACAAGATCTTTCTTTGAAAGAGCCCAAATATGCAGACAAGGTTCTGCTGTCAATCACTTGCAGAACACAGAAACAACAAGGCAAGCACTGAGAGGAAAACAAACAAGCAAACAACCAAGGAGATTTGTCGTATTGAGCTCTTTGGATGATGGAAAAGGCAGGCAGTGTAGACAGAGGCAGAGCAGTGACAGGATGAGGGGCAGCAATCCCAGGCTGCAGTAGAGAAATTCCAGCTGAAGAGAAAATCATTCCCTGAGCACTGTGTGAAACTGGAAGAGGCACCTGGGAAGGATGTTCAATTGCCATCCTGGGAGGTTTTCAAAACTCAACTAGAAAAGACCCTGAGCAAACCTCAAGCCCTGCTTCAAGCGGGAGCTTGGACTAATGACCACAAGAGGTCCCTTCTGATTAGCTTCTCTGTGATTCTAACACACATATTTCTCAAACCATTCAAGTACTGCCCCATTTCAGAGCTTTTTAATGTAAACCCTGGCAAGTAAAAATTGAGTCCAGGTTATTAGATGCTTGTAAAGAAGTCCATCTTGGTGTAAAAGGTTTTTTCCACTTTTCATGGGAACAACAGCTTGAATGAGGTAAAAATGACTCAACACCTCACTTGAAAACCACTTGGACTTAACCTGAAGTCAATGAGTTTTAAGCATGTGAACATTCAGAGGCTGCTTCCATTAACTTTAGTCCAATTCAACACACAATGTTATGCTGTTCCTCCCATTTCAGAAGCAAATCAGATGCCAATTTCAGTTGATAAATGGTGCTCTGGAGGAAGTGCTGCTGGTGAGATGTCAGTGAAGGGCAAACCTCCACCCCCAACATGCAAAATGACTGATGGTACAGGTGGCTGCACACTCATGACATTTAAACTATCTCTGTGCTCTGAAGGGCTGAGACCTGGGGATGGGAAGATGTTTCTGCACTGGTTAGAAAAAAAACAAAAAAAGAAAATCCAGGGGCAGACAGTTTCTGGGTTTGGCCTCTTACACAGAACCTCCCATGTGGCAGAAGGCAGGGCATGTGCCTCCTTCCTCGCCTATGGAAAAACAAGGCGATAAATCGGAAACAAGAGCAGACTGGACTCAGCACTACCTGGAAAAAGGCAACACCAAATGTTGCTGGTCTGGTCGGGTAACATCTTGCATTAATTTTACCAAAATGTTATATCCACCAGCAGTGGCCCAGAGCAACCAGCACCACCATTTAAAAAATAATGACAATATACAGCCTTTTTTCTTTCTCCAGTGGCCAGAACAGCTCAGTATTTCAACACAGTGATGAAAAGACGCAATCCATAGACCCTTCTCACTACAAATTATGCTGCTTACACAAAAACATTTCAGGACTTGATTCACCAAGCTAAAGTGTGAAACCGAAGGATCACCAATGCTTGGGAGAAAAGCTACCCACAGACTCTGCACCTATCTACATCTGCAAGTGCCTCAAAACCTCTGGAAAACCAGTGCTCAAAGCTGGAAGACTGAGGAGGCTTAAAGGAGTCCAAAGCAAGCACACAACATGGGCCCACCAATCTGTGGCTAGAGAGGTTCAAGGTGCCAGAGGATGGCTGCAGGCTGCCAGCTCCGCCTCGCTGGGCCAGGCAGGTGACCTGCGGCACAGCCACGAGGGTAAATGCCCACCAGAATCCCCCAGCTCCACCATTCACTGTTACACGAGTGGCCCCGTGGCAAGCACAGTTAAGGCTTACGTGGACACGAAATGTTCAGGAAACATTTAATGTGGTTTTCAGCAGCTTTGATGTGATAAGTGTTTTATCCTTTATCAAAAGCTTAATCACGCTGTTTACTTTTGATCTTCATTTCATCTCTGCCTTCCATCTGCTCTGCCTCTCTCAAGGGGAAACAAGAGCCGGTACCATGTGACGAAAGGAGAGGGGCTGCTGACTTATCTTCCCACCCACTTAACTTTCAGATTAACCAAATAAATAAAAGCCTTCCCACTTCAGGGATGAAAGGCACAAGCTTCTGACAATCTCCCAGCAGAATTTCAGGAGCTAGAGAGGGTGGTAAGGGAAGGTGTGGAGGTTGGGGTGTCCATCTGTGCCACGAGGGAGGCTCCAATGCCTCTCAAGCAAGTCAGTGTCCAGGGAACATGGGCAGGGGACAAACCCAGGGTATGGGAGACCCAAGGTCAAGCATTAATTTAGCAAGGCACAGACTTCAACAAAAATACCTAATTCAGGGTGAGCTGGGAATCATGATAGGAGGCATCTCCCATCCCAACTCAATCCTGCAAAAGTCGTCTCGGATCAAACAATCACCAAAACCATAGTTAAAGGAAGACAGTTCACTATTAAACATTTTGGAAAACCATCTTGGCCAGATTTAGTAACCAGCTCTACCACCCAGCCATCACTGTATGGGGAACAAACCCTGCTCCACGACCCGTGTCAGGACAGCACAGACACACTGAGGTCTCATCTGCCTCAGTACCTGCCCACCGCTGTCACACAAGCCCTAAATACCATTGAGCTCAGCAGAAACTTCAGTAACAGATGCTCATTTTTCTTTACATTACTTTCAGTAATTTTCCAGCTATTCATCTTTGCTGAGAAAAAGAAAATAAAATCAGAAGATAATCATAATGAGTTAAAATTCAGATTTATCTCTGCTTCTTTTGTAGGACGGGAAGCAGAGGAAAGAGGAGAATTCTAGTGTTTCAGAGTACAAAAGGAAAACCACTGCGAAGTAATTGCTTCCAGTTGCCAAGGCCATGGTTATAAACGTATTTTCAGCAAGAGTACCTGGCATTAAGAAACTCAATGAATTTGATGCTGATGTAATTAGCAAACTGGTAGCAGATGTAACTTTCTTTTCACCTTTTCACCGGGCCCTAAAACATTCAATTTACAGCCCATGAAGTTGTGAGATTGCTGAAAACTCAACCTGTCAATCCCAGTACTGCTGGAAATGGTTAAATGAGCAATGTAATGAAGTCTCTACATGAGGTAGAAACACAAAGGAAGCACAAGGGATAAGAATAGTGGGGAAAGATATTTAACTGCAATATTCTCCAAACTCAATAATAATGATTACATCAGAATGCGGGTTCCCTCCCCTTCCTACCCACTCCTTGCAGCAGCTGAGGACTTCACTGAGATTCCCATGAATGAGACTGCAAGAGCAGAGAGTGAATTTATGGCTTTGGATATCTAATCAGAATTAGATGACAATTCTGTTTCCTTTGATCCCACCTGGTTCTCACCTCTTACTCATCCACCCACACAGATCACTTCCCTAAAGAGTTCACCCGGTGGAGCCTTTATTGAGTGGAGAGGAAGGAAAACTCCTCACAAATCTAAACCAGCAATCACAAAAAGCAGCCTTGGGTAAAGGAAGGGAAGGAGAGCTGAGTAGCAGAGAGGAGAGGAGAAGACAGGACAGGACAGCTCTATGATGTGTCGTGGTGCACAACACTCCAGAGCAGGGGATGCGGGCCACAAGCCTCAGGGTGCCTGGAAAACTTTTCTTCTTCTTCTTCTTCTGCAAAACTGAACTTCACAGAAATTACTGGGCCCTACAACTCCACAGATTTACTCCAGTATAGAACAAGATCTTTCATAATTCTCCAAGAAATGCACATAGGTGCACTCAAAGCTGCGGCAGAGTCAGTGTACGTCTGCCTGAATTTATTCCATCATGTCAGTAAAATGATCCTAGAGGTAAAAAGATCTTGTACTTGGTTTATGAGAAATATCTTGCAGTCAGAAAAACAACCATGCTAACCAATTACCTCGAAATCTGACGGACATGCCTCAGAAAGAGGCCCAATTTATAGGTAAGGAGGCATTAAATCAATTACCAGCATGGTGCAAGCAGGAGCAAGGTCACCTTGCTGAAGGAATATTTCTGTTTACGCTCATGTCAGAGTATTTTGCTCAATAGAGAAAAATGAAAACCTGATTATCATGAATTTGGTAGACTGGTCTGAAGTAGAATGTAAATCAGAAAAGAGAAGATTTATGGCCAATTAAATTGAGCTCCAATCAAAATCCCATTCAGGCAACAGTTCCCTGGGGGCTTCAATTTGTTAGTGCCACATTTTTTTAATAACTTTCTTTTTCATGTAACATCAGCAATAATAAAAGCCCTTCAATAACAAGCAGAGCCATGAACACGTTATTTATCTTAAAATGCCATCATTGCCTGGAATCAGAAGGCATTGAAAGGATGAGCTGTAATCGCTCAAGAACAACCCCCCACAACACTGCAACGGGTGTAAAGCTTTTTTTCTTAGTCTCAGAGCAATTTCTCTTTTCATTAATCTGGTTCAAGTCTGAAGTATTTCTCCTGAGTAACAGGGAGTTGGTGCTGACCCTGCCATGAGACCAACGCAGCCTCTGATGTCTCAGACCCTCTCCCAGTGCTGTGTGCACATGGCAGACATGGCCGGTGGCAAATCTGTGCCTCATCATTAGCAGATTTTTAGAATTATTAGAAGGAGAACGGTTATCAACATATTCCAGATGCCCTTGACAATATTCAAATGCATGCCAAAGGCAGCAGTCTGGATTTCTCTCTTTAGGCTAGGAAATCTATTTTCTGCTCTAATGTGCCTCTCTCTCCCCTTATGCCTCCCCTTCCTCCTGAGTTCCTGGTATCCTGGTAAAACCCTTAGACAATATAAAAACTATTCTGGTGTAAAGAATTTTATTTTTAAAGTAAAAGTTATCCTTTCTTTTTCTGCTTAGAAATTACCCTTTATCCTTTTCCTCCGTTTTCTTAAGGAAAGAAAGAGGCTAAATAGAACATAAATGGAAAAAGGAAAATGAGAGTGCTTAGGGTGAGAATGAATTATTGTACCTTTTGTTAAGTACAAAATTGCAAACTTTGCCCCAAGTGAAGTCAGAGCTCAACCAGGCATGGACAGAGAGGGAAATCCCGGAACAAAACCATGCAGGCAGCATTCCCAGAAACCACTGACATCAACAGGAGCCTTTTGGCTCAGTTGAGTCGTCGCTGACGGGCCACCACTGAGACTGCCTGGAAATCAGTCAGTGCTTGGATTTTCTTGCTTCAGCAGTGGAAGTGGTGAGGAAAGGAAGTTATTTAAGGATAATCAACACTTGTCAACCTGCAGGGCTGTGTGGTTTTGTAGGGCAGCCTGGGCTGTGGCATCATCAAACTCACACTTTAAAACAAGAAGGCTGCTGTGGGAATTGTATTTAAGATCCAAATCCACGAGCATGACATCGCAACTGCCTTCTGACCTTAGCAGCCGCCTCCTCCCAGGAACAGCTTCTTCCAGGCCAAAGCTGGAGGAACCAGAGAGGCTTAAAAGCAGCATGGCAGAGTCTGGCCCCTGCAATACCAACAGCTTTGCAGGAGCAAGGGCGCCTCTCCCCAGCTAAATGAATGCTGTCTCCACCGCATGCTGTCAGAATTACAATGGAAAGCCCGTAAATAAAACAAAAATGCAGATCTCAGTCCTCCTCTCATGACATCTTGGTGAGAACAAGCCCTGACAGGAATAAGAAAACCTCCCACACTAAGCAAAGCAATTCTGCTATTTATGCAGAAGGAAGAAGGAAAGCTGTATATCAAACAAATAATTACAAGAGCAGCTTTATCAGTCCCTGCTGATTACTCTCAGCTCGGTTTGATGATTCTGCCAGTGCTCCGCAGGTTGTTCAGAGAGGTGGATGTCACAACATTTTACTTGCAGTTCTTTCATTTATTAGCACCCACTGCTATCTGTCTCTTAGTCTAAAATCTTGGCATACATTTAGAAATTGGTCTCCTGGAGTCTGTCAGGGAGGTTTAAAAACCTATAAATCATATTTTTATACACACAGATACATTCTCAGACAGACTCCACATGTGAATATGAATGCTTAATGATGTATTTTGGGTGTTACATACGTAAATGCAGTTATATAGAGACACACACATTTATGGAAGTGCACCCCTCCTCCTCAATATGTAAATGCAGAAATTCAAGTAACTTGCTTTTCACTGCTCCAGTTTGAATGGGACAACATTTCTGTTGACCTCTTTTCTTCCCTAACTTTGCTAAAATATTAAATGGAAGAGGGTCTCATTTTTATCTCAGAAAACATCAACACATTCTGAAGAGCAGCATAAGCTCTGACTGTCACCAATGTCAATTTATCACCACTGTTCATTACACTGTACTCAAGCAATGCTCAGTTACCAGATTAGGTGCAAAAATCCAAGACACCTTTGTGCCAATTGCCAGGGTCTGGAAGCATCCCCGAGATTTATGTCCAGCTGCAAGACATTGTTTGTGTGGAGCATCTCAGTGCTCCAGTGTGCAGTGCCTGGCCAAGGGGACAGACAGCCAAGCCCCTGATTTATGGTGCTCACATCCCTGAGCCTCAACTCACTTCCAAAGGCTGTGGGCAGGAAAACTGAGAGGTCAGTGATGGATCCAGCCATGCAGGCTCCCTAGCAAAGTTCCCCCTCTCAGCCCTGGGCAGGAGAGGCACTGTTGACACTCAGGACTCCCCTCCCTGGCAGGGAGGGTGGACAGAGCACAAGGGCTCAGCACAGCCTGCACCAGGCTCCAGCTTAGACATAAATTCAGGTTATTCCATCCCAGCAGCCTCAGAGTGCTCCAGACTGATGAGCAGGCTCTCATCCTCTATGGGTGACATATGGACACATCTCCCTAAAAGAAATGAGCTCGTGAGCTTCTGGATTTCCCCTTCTGGAGCACCATCTGTGCCTGTCCCAGTCCCACCACCCGCTGCTGCAGTGTGACCCGAGGCAGCCCCACGCCTCCCGCACGAGCCCAGGAAGCTGCAGCATCATCTGTAGCTGTCCCCAAATTCAAACACATTCACGCTGGAATACGCTCAAGCCTCTGCAAGTTCAGCCTTCATTTGGGCAGGCAAGGAGTCTTCAGCTGACAGATTTTCTCTGGCTGCACTAAGTATTTAAANAAAAAGAAGAAGAAAAAAGAAGAGATTGTTGACATTTAAGATAGCACTGCAAGTCTGGAGCCTGAAAGTAAGTACCGCTGCTTCAGAAGGAGGAAATCTGAGCTGCAGCCCAAGCAGAAACGCAGGTGAGGGTGCTGGGCCCACATCCTGGGGCTCCCAACACCCCAGGGAAGCACCATGCTCAGCCCCGACCACCCCTTCCCCAGGGGACACGGGCAAGGGAGAGTCACTGCTGAGCTGACTAATTGCTCATTAGCCGAAATTAACTCTGCAAGACAATTCTGTGATCACTGCTAGAAGTGTGTCATCAAAAAGGACTGCAGACATTAATTCTTAGCTTCCAATCACAGCACCAGCGATATGATGCCCTGGCTTTGGAATCAACAATCTGCTCTCACAGAAACACGGGAATTGCCCGTGGTCCATCCAGCTCACCCACCTGTCTCTCATGCTGGCCACCACTGGGTGCATCACAGAAAGGCAAGAGCAGTGCAGGGGGCAGAAATGCAGCAGTTTGCTCACTACAGCAGCCTCTTTCTGCACCCGAGTTAGGAGACTAGTTCGTACCCTGAAGCACGAGATTTAACATCCATCCCAAACCTGCTCTTGTTAGTGACTCTCAGTGCCCACGCAGAAATTATAACCCTCAGGAACCAGCACCAGAACCCTTCCTTGAGCTACCGTAGGGAGCTCAGTGAAATACACTCATGGCAGAGGAGCTGATTTTAAATACGAGGAGATGAGCTTTTTCTTGGCATCATTCCACTGATTTTTGTGGTACAAAACCCAGGGGTGAACATGGTCCAAGATATACACAAAATGAGCTAAATTCTGAACTGCACTTGCTGACCTCATAACTCTTCAGTAGCTGAAATGTGGGCTACAAAGCCAATTTCCATAAAGGACGTCCAGTTAACAGTGGGAGCCTGCGCTGACTTGAGCCGTGTGAGCACACTGCTGAGATATTTCCCACATAATCTACATTCATTCCATACTTTTTGGAAGTGCCCCTCAAAACATGGTGTCAAGGGTGCAAATCCTATAGATCAAAAAGATATGTGACCTGTCAGAAGGCACAGAGATTTAATTACTCATTATTCTGGTGCTCTGAGAAGCCCCAAACAACACACATGGGTTTTCTTCCCCCCAGCCTCCAAGGCTGCAGGGCAGCAGCTCGCCTAAGGTATAGGCAGCCCAGATGGGGACATAGACACCCCTCTGGAGTGCTTGGAAAAGGATATGCTGTACAGGGATACAGTGAAAATCCCACTTTGTGTCTACAGATAGCACTCAACATGTAACAACTATATTCATTCCTTCATTTTCCATACTGTTTGAGCAACAGCGAGGTTTTAAAAGCAGCAACTCTCACTGTTACGAAATTGTACTATTTTAATAATATAACAAACTGCCTGATACAAAATTTGAATGTGCACCAGAGTTGTTACCCTGTGGCTAAATGTCTCACCCTTACTTAATCTCCTCAGGCTCCAGACCTGCACAGACAGACACACACAGGACTTTAAACTCCACCACAGGGGAATTTCTGGTAAAACTATGCATCTACAGATATGCAAACACAGAGTATTTGCAAAAGGAAGAGTCTAATGTCACCTGTAATCTCTCAAGCCTGGAGATTTATATATGCAATTGAAGAAAACCCTTGACTTTCCACTCCACATGGGAAATTGGATGAATCACATGCTCGAATTAGGTCTGGGATCACCTCATAGCTGGGGCCACATTCTTGCCATCTTACTTCTGTTCTGTGGCCTCAAAAAGCTCTTGAAATCAGTGTGAGTATTCCAAAAGTATGCTTCTGCTCATGTGGATAAGGGCAGTCACCTTTTTGCTCCCCAAATACAACTGATGGCTCACATCAGTACTTACAGCAACCAGGTTAGAGATCACATTTAAAAACCCAGTCTCTGGTATTTGCAAATTTTCTAGGAGTGCTAATACCAAAACCAGAAATGTGCAACTTGTCTTGAAACGTTGATTCAACTAAGAATTATTCAAACTGAAATAATTATTAAAGAAGCTGAGCCAGCATCCTGCTGCAAACAAAGAATATTTACAAGAATACTGCTTTATGCTCAGTTTAAGGCAGTAACTCGAAATACACACAGCCCTTCATCAGCTGGATATAAACCGAGTAGGAATATGTGATAGCACAGAATGGCCTCAAGGACTGTTTTAGTACTACTTAGATTTTTAAATAATCGTAGGGATTAGGGGTCAAGCCAGCAGTGTGTCCAAAACGTGCACAGGGTGAGTTCCCAGAGCAGCACACCTTCCATGGACCCAGGCTTTGGGAACAGGACTCAGGTTGTACTCTCACAAACATCTGCTGTTGCAGGAGGATGGACAAGGACAGGTGATTTCATTGCTGAATGCTTTGCTAGGATGTCCCCAGCTGCAGCTATGATGGACACAGGCTGTGGGAATCTGAACAAGAAACAATCTGAACTCCATAAAGGGAAAACCGTGGAAGAGAGGCATGTTGTGAAGTGTGCAGTGCTGAGTGAAACCAAGAAGTGGGGCTGAGTGTTGGTTTGTAAACAACGCTAATTAGACCAGAAAATGTAAGAATGGCAGGGTCTCACACAAGCCTCCACTGAAGTTTCCAGCAGCACAGCTGAGGAGCTGAAACACCACATAAAAACAGCACAACTCCTGCTCCTGGCTGCACTACATCTCTGTACTTAGACGTGGTGTATGCTTATTCTGGTCTTTGGAAGGGCACTTGCAGATCCAGGATGCTCTCCTTGCATTTCAAATTTTCAAGTTCCCATTCCAGCAGTCCCTGCTGTACTTTCAGATGGCACTGAAATTTCACAGACTGTACTTCCCTACCGAGAGAATCTATTTAGGAGGGAAGCGGGGAGGTAACCAGCTGGAAACCCATGATGGAGGAAAGACTACTTGTTACCTCCCCGAGGGAGGCAGAGGAGAGTAAAAGTTAATGGAAGGATAATCAGGAACTCTTCGGGGATATCAGTTTATACGCCAGGAGCATATATAACTGAGACTTGTTTGCATATCAAGAAAGTACAGGAGAAGGTGTGACAGCCAAATGCAGCTTATGAAAATATGGCTATCTGTAAAGCCGATAGCTGCCTCGCATGTGAAAACCCAATCCTAACACTCAGCTTGGCAAGTGAAGGCTAAATAACATCAATATGTCTGCTCTGGGCAGACGTACAGTGAAATCGCTTCTTATGACATTTACAGTGTTTTCAGAAGACAGGCCTGGGACTCAGAGAAACAGCCTGGTTTCTTAGGGATTTCGAGGATCCCTGCTTAAAATATCCACAAAACTGAAATACTCAAGCTTTAAAACAACATGGTAGAATCGGGTGCCTTTTAATAGTCAGTGAAAAAAAAAAAAAAACAACCCAGCAAAACACCACACTGTGCTACATGAACAGGACAAGACATAATTCAGTTTTTGACAGAGCTCTGGATATTTAAGTTCTTCAAGGAGTTTTAACAGATTAAACTCCGGAGAAGCTGCAGTGTCCAAAAGCAGGGATGTAACGCTATTTGCCTGCTCAGCAGTGCACACCTGCAGTCATATCACCTCACCTGGAGAGCTCTGGGTACGGCAGTGGGGCCAAGAGTCCCTGTCAGTCCTGGCATGCGAGTCCTTTTGGGAAATACAAGGAATTCACCCACATCTGAATGCCCTCCACACTGTAATAAGCATTTTGTTCAAGCACTACCTTCTAAACAGAGATCTGTGAAGATCTCCCCTTCACACCAATGCTCCCATTCACTTCCATCCCACACATTTAATAAAGCCCCCAGCTGGTCCCTGCAAACGCCACTGCACTCTGGCCAGATCTGTGCCCTGACCTTCCTGCCAAGGCCAGCACAAAGCTCTCCTTCCCTTCCTGCTCCGGGCTGCTTGGCAGTGGTGCTACAGCCTATTAAACACTATGAAAAGGAAGGACCACGAAAAGCCTTTCACTGGGATAAGTGATCAAACGCAGGATTTTATTATTAGAATCTGTTTTGTCAAAAAGGAGGATATTGGCCAAGATTATCTCAGTCTGTTTTGTGATTGTTTCAGTGAAATCTTTCCCACTGGCCAAATCCGGAAATGTGTGGGAAATTAAGTGATTTAGCCTATTATACATCTTTTACCACACTAATGACCAACATTCTTCTTGATTGTCCAGGGTTTTTCAGTGTGTGCCTGCCATTCATAAATATATAATTGCTTTCTTGTTTAAAATTTTTATTAACATAGTGAGCATTTAGATGGCTACCACAATTACCTGGGGGAAAATAGAGTTCCATCTTGCATATGGTAAAATCCACCATCATTTTTCAGGACTGTAGTCCATTTTGCCAGCCGAGTGACTTCTGCATGAGAACTCAGTTTCAAAATTCCCAAATCCTGCACCTTTAAAGCTTTTCATGTTACACCAGCTCTTCATTCCGCTTCACTGCCACACCACACACCACGAGAAGCCAGAGTCAAGAGGTTATTCTGGAGCTCAGTCCATCATTATTCAATGTTCATTTCTACAAAAGCCTCCAGGAGCTTCCAAGTTCCAACGAACCTTCCACAAAGAAAGGGTTGGGTCCAGCACCATGTTTTCAGTCTCTGTAGAACCCTGTGATTTTTTTCCTCTCTCTCACATCTGCAAATCTTTGATAATTTTCACCTTCTCTAGGCAGTTCAATGACACTTTTGATTTGCAAGTGAATTCAGGCAGGAATTTTACTGGATGAGTAGTTTCACTACCTGCGTTTCAGTATCACATCAGTACTGGCTTTCTTCCAACCAGGAGACTTAGAAGAATCCTGAAGAGGTCTTTGTATTCAGACCAAGCCTTCTGCTGAGCTGGGGCACCATCTGTAAAGTCACTCTATGAAAATGACATCATTGCATGGCCAGCGTGTTCTTCCGACAGTAAATTTGCTTGGCACATGAAGTCAAAACCGAGCTTTTTCAAATTGTCAGCGTCTTGGGCTCAGTCTTGCAGCTAAATACCGTGTTGTGTTCTTTCTACTCCACGTCTCGCACTTCAGCAACAATTCCATCTCAGCAATCAAACCTGAGCTGGCACTTTTTGTGATGACTCACGGAGATGATTAAAATACAATTGCTCTCCCAGACCTGGGCTGGCTCAAAATGGCACCAAATGTATCACAGAGGTGTCTCTTAATTCCCCACCCTTTGTTCAAAGAATTAAACATGCACACAGAGAAGAGACAGAGGCAGCAATGAAATGGGCATTTTATCCTTGTGTGTAACCAGTCTGGTTCTTAACTAATGGGCCTTAATGCAGTTGTACATTATGGTTTCAGATGGGTGTCTTCACTCACACTGAGTTATGCACTTCATGAGCAGCAGCAACAAAACCACGCGCTCACCAACCCAAGCACTGAGAAATAAGGCTGGAGTGAGACTCTGTAAGTTAAAGTGACATTTAGTAGCATAACAGCCACATAACCTCCAGATAGAGGCTCTTAACCCACAGCAGACTTATTTCTAATGCTGCATTTGTCACAGGTGACATGCAGTTACGTGCTCCCCAGACACAGTGACACACAATAGAGAAACCTTCAGTCTCTCTGAAGGCAAAAATGTTTGTCCTTGTCACCCAGTGAAAGATGGCAACTCCAGCCTGGTGTGTGCTGCAATCACACCAGCACACTGAACCCGGCAGGAGGAAAATGAAAGCAGCCAAGAGGCAGTGCCTACCTTTTGAATCAATTTATCTCAGGGCATGCCTGCAGCCCTCCTCTGTGAGACACCACTGCTGTGCACCGGCAACATCACTGAAATAGTCAACAAATATCGACCTCTAAAACACCAGCCAGGCTGTTCTGTAGGAACCCTGCATGTGACTCAGCGTGGGAACACATCTTCAAAAGCAAGAGTTTCAGGCAGCATTCTCTTAGAAGAAACCAAAACAAAAACCCACAGTTCACTTCAGATCACTCTTCCTCCCTTTTTTCATTTTTAATTGCACCAGGAATGAGCTTTTCTGGAGTACTATTTTAAAAGTCCTGGAGAAGTTCTGCCAAGTCCTAGCAAAACACAATGTAATTTTAAAATTACAGTCTGACAAACTGCTGCTTTGAGAGAACAACCATATTCTAAATGACTGAGCAGGAGGCCTCAATCACTGCTTTACAGGAGCTAGAGAAGGGACTGGAGGAGCACGTAGTGGTCACTGCTCTAACTCCATGCAGGCCACGGACTTCAACAATATCTGAACATCACCACATTGGTAATGAAAATCTCAAGGAATTGCTCTGCGCCATCCTTGCTTGGCCTGAATTTGGTCACCGTCCTGCAAACATCAGGATGATGCCACAGCACATCTGTTTGTGTCCTGTTACGACGTCAGATTGATACCACACAAATAACAGTAAATTATGTCTCACAGATAGAATTAAATCCATTTGTGTTATTTCAGTCTGAGCTGGACTGTGCACTAGAGAATACCACACAGACAAAGGCCACACTGGGTGCAGGAATGATCACCTGAATAAGCTCATGGTCCAGACAACAACCTGGATTCAAGCTGGAGGTGGGACCCCAAAAGCAGTGACAGATGATCTCTGGCTCTCACCACAGATGGGAGAATAATTTATTTTCATTTCTACAAATCCTCTGCAGCTTTCAGACCTGTCAGTAATAAAACACTTCCCAGCAGGAGCAAAGTAGTCCAGGATAATCCTGCAGTGTAACTCTTCCTAATAAACTGATGTGATGGGCAATGGCACCTTTACTAACAAGCCCTGCTCTGGAATCCCACTCAGTACCTGTGGGACCACAACACGCAGGGAGGATTTGGGGAGCTGTCAAAGGGCACAGGAAACTCAGCACCACTGGCCCTTTTCCCTGCACAGCCACACTACAGGTGCCACAATGATGCCCCACACAGGACAGAGTGACAAAGGGCAGGAAGTGGCTGGCTGAAACTCAGACCCTAACTGCAGAGATGTGATCCCACTCTGCAAAGAAAAGTGGTTTGAAGAAAGTTCCAACCACAATTCTGTCTTTTATCCCCAAGTGAGCCTGTGCCCTGCATCCATCCACCCTGGGTCCAGGCAGAGGGACAGCGTGTGACGTGTGTGACATGCAGCCCCATTGCTGACAGCCTCGCTGGCAGGAGATGAAGAGCTTTGTGTTGCTGGATGTGAACCCACGTCCTTCAGCCAACCCAGAGGCCATCAGACTTTGAACCTGTGTATCACTGTGTCCCTGTGGCCAACACCAGCAGCACAGCCTGGGGCCACCGGCCCCACCAAAGGCTGCTGCCTCCAAAGAAGCCGCAGGAGAGGGTGAAAGAAAGGAAAATACCACTTGTCTGGTGAACATTTCATTGTCGCACAAGCCAATTTCTCCAGGGTGGAATTCACCCCTGAATTTGCCCTATGGGTGAAGGGCAAATTCACGTTCAAGCATTTACAGACTTGAAAAAAATTCCACCAGCTGGACCCACCACATCCCACAGCAGGCGTGTGTCCCTCTCCTCCAGTTTTAGCGCTCCACGGAGCTCTGCTTGCTGCTGGCTGTAACCTAGAGTATTAACTGTACAAGATTTATGTTTAAAGCATATTAGTAACAATTTTAAATGGTGAAGGAGGCATTTTAGCAAACACTAAATTCTGCAGAAGCTCTGTTTGGCAGAGTTATCAATAATCCTATTAATGACAAGGTGCAATTTACAGCAAACTGGCAGTGGAAAGGAGATACAGGACTTATGTGAAACAAAAAGATAATGCAATATTATTCCATTGACTGTGCTTTCTCTTAATTGCCTTGTTATGTACGCTCAGGGCTCACAATCTATCATGGATGAAGTTGTTTGTTCATAAAGCAGCACACAAGAGGTTTTTAATCCAAGATCCCTCTAACTGCACTTCAGGATCCATTTCAAAGTTGTCTTTAATTTTTCTATTTTGTGTAAGTTTATCCTAATATTAGCAAGCACTCCTCTGAAAGGAAATTGCTGTGCTCAGCTGTGCTGCTTGTATTGGATTATATGACTGCTTACTAAGGCTTTACTCAGTAAGACTGCACAAAGAGACATAACTTGCAAAGCAGACTGCAGGGCTCACGTCACTGCTCCCTGTCCCCAGGTTTGCAGAAGGGCTGCTGGCCCTCAGGACTGAATCCAACTCATTTGTGTGTTTGCACAGACCCTTTGCACAATTATGAAACAACTCTATCAAACTGAATGCGTGATTCTAATGTAACAAGCAAACTTAACCTCCAAGACTATATCTATCCTATTAACACATAAAAAACCCTGCACTGGAAACTTTAAAGATTGCAGAAAGATGCATTTGAGGCTTTAAAATTATTTAAATAATTTGTTTTCTTTTCAACATTATCTCATCTTCAGGTGTCTGTGTGGGAGGGCAGACAGATGGTTACTCAGCTGAGGAACTTGACGCTGTTCTGTCTTTGTACAATGGCAACAACCAGCAGTCTGGAAGGAAGACGGCCTTCAGCCCGGGCCAAAGTCCAAATTCAGGAGAAGAGACTGTGGAAACATCATTTATGGGAACCGCTCAGACCTAACTTTTGTGTGGTTTTGCTTCAGCTTCAATTCCCAAGACTCTCACAGATGGATTTGGTCATTACACCATGAACAGCCAAAAAGCCCAAGGTGCACATTCTTATACCACATATAGCGGTAAGAATGTCAGCTATGCTGGGAATGAAGATGATGACGAGGAATGAATTTATGTTATTTCTAGTTTTAATTATAGAGTAAATTCCATTTACCACCTAGAATGTGAATGTGTTTTATTACAATAATATGCTTCCGGCACGAAGCCAAGACAGAGCTTCCAAGCAAGGGGGAGGGGGCACTAAACCATACTGGCTGGTGCTGAAAGCACTTGACATTTCTCCATTTCATTTCCTAGGTGCCACATCATAAATAAGCTCAATAAACTGTTACTTACAGCCCTGGCCAATTTGAAATCCTACCTGATAGATTTATTTCAAGTATACCCTGTCCTCCAAAGCTGCTGGGAAACGACAACTTGTCACTGTCAACCTGTTATTTCTAGATTCAACTCTGTCTGTACATCAGCAAAGCCATTTCCAGTGCTTGTTTGCAGAGATGCTGAGAGTCACTGGAAGCTGATGGCTGCCTGCACTCATTGCTGAAGACACAATAGATAAACCAGATGACATTTAGCTGTCCTACATCACTGCCAAAAAATGGAGACCACAGACTGAATAAAGAGATTTGGGGATTTTTTCAATTCGTATTCCACAGTTTAGGAGAACTACAAAACTATCCCTTGCTTAGGATTAACAGTATTGGTTAATCTTTATCTATAGCTCACATTGCAACCAAGTTGACTTGCACCAGAACAACTCAAGTTTCTCAGAACTTTCCCTTACAAAAGCTATCAGCTGGCATTATCTGCCTCCAGCAAATGCAGAGCAAAAACCACCAGGTGTTTCTCTAGGTGTGTGCTTGTTAGAGTACAAACGTGTGCCTGGTGTCCTCCATGCAGATGATTGATGTGAAGAGGACTGGGACTTTCCAACTTGTGAGAGCCTTACCTCAAAACAAACTGCAAGTAAGAGTGCCACAGTCTGCTATATTAATTCAGGTACATGGTGAAATTAGTGAAACCATCTCAGTCTCAGGTCTGACACATCAGCGACAGGCAGTGCAACTGTTTCAGTCAGCTGATGTAAAGTGGGAGCTCACAGCACCAGAACCATCTTCACCCCCCACCTCTGAGCTCTCCAACTCAGAGCCATTTCACATTCGTGCTGTTAATGCTGCTCTGGCTGAAATTTCAGCCTCAAATCAAACCCTACCCCATTCACCCCTTGGCAAGGCTGTTTGCCACCACCACCCCCTGCATGCCCAGAGCCCTCCAGCAGCATTTGCCTCTCACACATTCAAGGCAGCAGTCTGGCCTGTGATCCTGGCTAGAGCTGCTGGCATCAGGAGACAGTCCAAGAGATTTCCACATTATCATGGCTCTTCATGAATGACTTCAAAGGAATACACAGATCCTATCTTCAGGAGATTAGCTGGAAGGGCAGTGCCTGTGCAGGCAAGCTTGTTCCAGGCTTTTATCCTGTAACTTGCAGGATCTCCATACAGCAGAGACAATCCAGAACCACATCTGCCAAAGCCTCCTACACAAGGTCTGCAGGGTGGTCATTTCCAGCTGCCAGGGCTATAAAGGAGGGTGGGACAACACAGCCTTTCCTATTGGATAGAGATGTTTATTCCAACCCACACAGCAACTGCCATTGTTTTGGTTAATAAGTATTCAAATCTTGTCCTGTTATGGGTTCCAGAATTACTTTTACTAGTTAGTTTACACAACACACATAATTACATTTCCATGAATACAAGCCCCATTTCCTGTCGTGCCTTTACATCCAAAGGAACAGCTCAGCAATACATTAATGCATGGCTGAAGGCTGGCAAGTCCCTGGGAGCTTTGGGTGCCTCCTGACAGCAACGAGCTTGGCCTGCAAAGTGGGGAACAGGAGCTGCACCTGCCACGAACAGTAAACAGCACTGTTCTGAAAGAGTCCTGTGGGCTCCTGTGCACAGCTGTGGAGCCCGGGGGAAGCTCCATATGCTGTTGGATATCTGGTTAATGCTGTCACACAGAGGCTGTTTGGCTCTGCACAAGCTGCTGGGGATGGGGATAGGGCTGGGACTGTCCCTGCTCCCAGTTCTGTAGGAACACACGTGTTCTCCCACAAGTCGGGTTTCCAGCAGCACTGCAGCAGCTGCCAGGTACTCAGTGAAACCACCCACACCAGCGCTTTTGGGTGCACTTCTGAATGTTCATGAGTGTCTCAATGTTTGACAGATGCCCTGGATTTCCTACCAAGACAGCACTGGGGAACCAGGGACAGAGGAAAGGCCAACTCTCCATATATTTAAGCCACTGCAGAAGTTAACAGAGAGATTTCAGTGAAGGAAATATAAGCTGAGTTTCACCTCCACATCCTGCCCATGCCAGCTGGAAAAGGGAGGATCGGGCAGAGAGAGAACAAAATCACATGGTTGTGGTTTTCTCCCGGCAACTGGAGCTCAGTGCAGTGGCTGCTGCCACCGCAGCTCCAGAGCTAAACTCCCTTCACTCCTCCCAGCCCATGCACTCTCAGGGCTCCTGGCAGCGCCTGCCTGCAGGATGTTTCTGTTTCCTCACCTACACTGAAATGTGAACAATCCTCAAAGCTACAGAGTGGCAAAGATCAACACGGTGCAAGTTTCTCACTCCTGGATGAGGTATCAGGTTGTGCCAAGCGGTGCTGCATTATGCACGTCTCAAACTGCTCCAGCTCTGCATTAGCATTCTGAAGCAAAGCTTTATCCTCCTGCTTCAGAGACCAGCCCCTGCTTTACATAAATCTTTAATGAAATGCTCTGCCTCAAGCGCCAATGCCTATGAACAAAAGGCAGAGTTGAAGGAAAACAGTTTTACCTCCAAAAAACCAAAGCAGTTCTACAAATAGCACACAGAAATTACACTTGCTGCACCAATCTGGGATCCCTGGAGCACCACTAAAAAGAAGGCAGAGCATCGAGAAACGTGAGGACCTGGGAAGAATTTTAAGTGCTTTCCAGAAAGACAGGTAGGAGAGTCATCCAGCTGAGGTTCAAGCTGCAAACACAACAGGACAGACCCAGTCTCCCAATGCACGTGCCAGATTGATGCCCACTTGGGAGGCTGTGAGGCTGCGTGTGCCAGGCTGGCACTAAATGCTCCCCAGCAATGCAACAGGTCAGGAGACCGACGTTAAAGACTCGAGATTTAAAAACACATGCACAAGTCTATCAAATTCCTATTCCCTTCGGGACTCTGAGTGCTTATGGTTGATGCTGTCAAGTGTTTCAAGTGCTTCCTTCAGGAATTTAAAGGCTATAAATGTTCATCTCCCACTGCAACACACGTTAAGTAGAAATAAGACTAGAAACTGAAACCGTTCTGATTCAGGACTAAGAATTGCCATTTTAAGATAAAATCAAGTACCACAAAACTAAAGATAAAGTTGCAGGGGCTGGCAACACAGTGTGACAAGGACAGTGAGAATCCTGATGCAAAACAGTGACAAGGACATGTTACAAGACCCCCAGAGCAGAGAATGTACCTGCAAGGCAAAGACATCCAGCATTTAGGGCTTCATACTAGAACACTCCATTGATGCTTTTCAAAGCAGTCTGCAGGAGTTAAGGCATGTACCTTCCATTAAACTTAATGGAAAATGTTTGTTTAAATCTTCAAGACTGCCTTGAAAAGATGTACTTCAGATTCACAATCTGGACTGGATGCTTCCATTTTCGTTTTTAATATTCACATCTGCATGTAGGTTCCAGGTCAGTAAATCATTTAAATGTGTTCTTCAAAATGCAACAGCCAACAAAGCTACTCAAGTGCTCAAAATTTAGTAAACATGTAAATGTCCCATCCAGCAGAGATGGAGTTGCTCAGATGGTTCTGTGTTTTGCTGAACTGATGCCTAAAGCCTGCAGAGGCTGCCATTTTGCCAACAAATATCACAATGTTACCATGCTTATTCCTATAAATCAGGAGAAACCGCAGTGCCAGAGACGTGCTCAGAGATAGTCTGGTGTCTTGGAGACACTGGTTACTTGTGCACTTTGGATTTCTCATCCACATTTTGGGCTCCCTAACCAGGGATCTGAACTAAGCTGAAAAATTGGACCCAACTGGACATTTTCCAGTTATGCCTTTAGATTTACTGAGCAGGAAGAATCCTAGACTAGGCTTTCTGTATCACATAAATATCTATTAAGATGATTACAAATAAAGCACGAAAACCATCCAAACACCCAAACCAATACCTTAAAATAACAGTAACGTGGTACAGAACAAACCCTCCTCCCCAGCCAGATTTCAAATACACAAAATACAAATGGCTCTGGCAATTCAAAATACCTTCAGATTTGTCTCCCCCTTACCTCTGCAGGACAGCATGGGATGACCAGGGACAGGAACTGAACTCAAGAACTTGAGCTGAAGGCCCAAAGGTGGGTAGGGGGATGTTATAACTTTTGGGATGAGGCATTTTGGAAAGGATCACCATGAACATTTGGACCTAATCTCCAGCTTGTGAACTGAGGTCTCTGAAAGTGTGGAAGTATTTGGATCCCATCATCAGCTTCTCACTTACCCTAGTCAGATTAAGAATCTGACAATAAATAATCACGACATGCACCCAACATTTTAGCTTTATAGAGCCAAACAGCTGTTTGTGGCTGCATTTTGAAACTCAGAATCCAACAATAATCATGTAAAAGCACACAGTTTCTGCTTGTAGTCACATTCAAGGTAAGAAATAGGCAAGACAGCAGTCGGATGTTAAACATAATGTGGTGTGACCATGCAGAGAGTGAGAGAGATGCTGCTCTCCCACTGCTGCCTGTTGCTTTCCTTGCAACAGAGACAGCAACTGGCAGAAAGTGGGATGAGTCTGTTCCATCTGCTGATCTAGCAGAAAATGAGCACATCAAGAGGTAAAAACCCCTCCAAGGACTGCCCTGCTCCTTATCAAAACTGAACATTGCCCACAGAAGGAGCCCAGGGAGTCTGTTCCTGTCAGTTCCACAACCTGCAAACCTGAAGCGACGGCGAGGGAGGAGATTCACAGCTCCAATTTCGGCATCAGTTCATGGGAAGGGTAAAACCTTCAAGCCATGCTCTCAGTGAGCAAGTGGCATCCAGCACGTGTGAGACAACGCTGTGGGATTTCGGGTCTAGTCAGCAGACACAGGCAAGTTTGCAGAGTAACACATAACCAGAGCAGGCAGAGACGTGCACATAAAAATCACAGCACGGGGCTCACAATCTGCGGGATTCCTCCCCACAGCTGTGCCGAGGCACGCTCACACAGGGGGGCACATTTGGCCTCCCCTCCGTACAGCTGTGAGCCTGGACAAAGTCCTGCCAAGCACAGAGGAGCGCCAGCTTTCACACCCCATCCCTCGCCACTCCCTGAAATCCTCCACGTATTTTTGCAGTTTGGAAGGACCAGCACATGTGAGAGAGGCAGGAGGAGCTGCCCACCCACTGTGTGCTCACGGGTTGGTGCTGAAGGGGGTTGGAACATTTGCATGGGGACAGCAGGCTCATGCCTGCAGGTGCCACACACAGCAGCTCACAGCTGGACAGCAGCACAAACTCCCACCTCAGGCGGTGAGGACAGTCTGGGCTGAGCCACATTGTCCTGGAGACACTCAGCTGAGCCCCACTGAAACAATCTTTTATCCAGTGCACTGGTGCTGCTGGCAGAGAGACAGCCAACTGCAGGATTCTCTACAGCGCTTTATTCATATTCTCTCGGTAAGGTTATCACCCTGGCCCTTCTGCTTCAGGATCCACATCCTCCCAAACATACACAGCCTCCTACTCCTACGTTACAGCAAGACAAGGACTTACATGAACAGGTACTTGGAGTCACAGCACGCCCTGCATAAAGAACAGGGTTTCTGTGAACTCATTTCTGTGTGAACGACAGCTTCATTTTCAGAAAGAGAAGCTCATTTTGATCCTTCCGAGTAATTCCACTGATTGGAGCCACCAGTAGATTGCTCTGTGGCTCATTGATTAAGCTCAATGTGAATAATTGCATTACTAAAATAGATTGGCTCAGGCACCACTGAAGACAAGTCAGAGCAGCCAGGCGTGGCAGAAGCAGTGCACCCACCTGCACAAGGGCCACCCTGGCACCCTGACTCTCGCAGGGCAGGAGAAGGTGCCTGTGTGGCTGCGCACAACTGACCTCCAGAAGGTCAGCAGCTTGTCTGTATTTCCCTTTGGCTGTATCTCGCTCCCGAGTGGATGGGCCACTCCACGCCGTGGCCCCAGACGTGAATTTAGTATGCATGACGGTGTTCCTGAGGGCAGCGCCTACACAGAGCAATGCTAAACATGCTGACAAAGGCAAGGCAAGTGACCTGGAAATGACAAAGTGAAGCAAGGGAAGGAGCAAAGACGAGGTGGCTGAGGAGAAACGTCTGCACGGTTTTATCTACAGAGCCCGCAGAGGAGAGGCGACGAGGTTTGTCTGACACAGTTGGTGCAGTGCAGGCGCTGCTGGATGTCTCTGCTGTGGGCAAAGCTCTGTAGATTGGCAGCCAGAAGATTAATCTCGTATCTTTCAGAAGTGGTGGGGGCTACACACAGAAGAAAAAAATAGCTACTTTAGTTTTTCATCACGTAGAATATTACGTCGAACAGCAGAGACGCAGTGTCCTGAGCGCAGTCCCAGCTTCTGGCAGCAAGAACAGAGCTGCCACACGGCTCTGAGCAGCTTAAGCTGTAATTCTTGAAGCAAATTCTCCCTTTTTCATAACAAGAAGCAGCAGAAAAATTACTTTTAATATGCAGAAGGAATAATTTGTAAAATCAAAGATGAATTCTAAAAAACTAAAGAGCTACTTTTTATGATAGATGAGGTTTTAAACACCGCATGAGAGAAGAGACTTCCCTTAAATAGGTGCCAGTTAATTAATGAGATTGGGTAAATGAGTGCATTTCCTGCGCAACAAACTACAGGCTTCCACTTCCAAAGTACATTATGTTAAATTGGACAAAGGCCCATTATTCTGGAATAAAAGATTGCCCACTGGAGGGTTCACGCTAAAGTATTCCAAGAATATCTTCATCCAGGAATACAAGCAGTGTATTTGTAAGCGGAAACCAAGCAATCCTTAAATACACCAATACCTCCTACAGGAGTCGGTACATTCAAAGATTTAGCACTTAGTAGTAAAAAAGAATCAGAGTAGCTCAGCCTATTGGTTATACAAAAGCTCGGGAAACAGGGATGAGCTGCCTCCTGTGACCAGAAGGCTCTCAGGGCAGGTTTATGCTCTGCAGTACAAAGCAATGAACTGGCTCCATCCCCTGCACTGCAGAGACATCACATCTCAGACTGCCTCTGTACCTGGGGGCCACTGTGCACTTTCATGTGAACAGTGAAGCACGGTGTGAGTTGATCTGTCTGGAGTTAATGGAGCGTTTGGGCAGCATGCCCACTGCAGGGCATGGGCAGGACAGGGTCAGCATCCCCAGCACGGTGCAGAAATCCGCAGTGAACCTGGGCACCAACAAGTGGGTGAGAGCACGGCTTGAGCAAACAGGAATGGTGGAGACCACAAATGGATACCAGCTCCCACTTCACTCTGGAGCACACAGACGTGGCAGCTTTCCACGCAGACAGTCCCCCAGACCCCCTAAACCTGCTGAGGGATGGCAGGGGCATCACTAACAAGCTCAACAGCAGACAGACCAGTCATGAGAGCAGTGTGGTTCTAAAGGTCTCTGCCCAGCTCAACCTGTAACACTCCCAAAGCCACTTCTTCCAAATTCCTCCCAAAACCTTGCCTACAAAAAGCTTTACACCGACGGGGCGTTCAGCTGAGATGAGGGGACACTCACCAGCACTGCACACAGAAGCCTCCAAGGCAGGTAAAGCATTTGGGATAGATGGTCTTCACCACAAGCTCCAGGCATTCACTCCCCAGGCCAGCTGATCATAACCCTTAGCATTCTGTGTGCTACTGAGAGAGAAAGACTATTCGAGTTGTTCTATGGAATAATAAGCACCAGCCTTGCCTCCTCAGGAAAATCTCTGAGCACTCTCGCCGCAAACAGTCAAAGTCAACTCACCAGGATGCCCAAATCTTGACTTTCATCATGGAAAATTATTCACAGCAGAAGTGTCACTTTAGCAGTGTACAATTTCTTGTCATTATAAATATTTTCATATTGTGACTTTCTTTCCCTTATACCTGTGGAGTCTTAGACCACACCAATTCCTTCACCTGTGCAAAGCTTTTCCCAGACAGAGGAAAGCCTTCAACTTCCTGGAACACAGAGTAAAACTCACTAGGGCCCTCTCCAGACTTCCAGAAAGAAGTACGAATAATATCTTTCAGCACCTTCAGTGATTTTTTCCCATTTCCCAAAATACATTTTCCCTTCCTACCAGAAGATCCATCTCTGCACACACTCCACCTTCAGAATAATCAATATATTGATACAGAAGTGAATGCCATGTCATACATTCTTTTACTGCTTTAATACCCTGACTTCTCCCTATGGCTGTTTGAACTAACTCCATTCTAAACCCTTAACTGTATTTCTGTACCAATGATTTCCAATTCAAAGGCTTTGCATTGTCAATTACACACATGCATGCACACACCTACATGTGCATCTTCTGTTAATACTTTAAGCAATACTTGAATCCTTTAATATTCTCTTCAAGGCCTTTTACAATTTTCCCCACAATGCTATTTAGACTAGCAATTAACCCTCCTGAAACACCACTGCTACCTAACGCTCTTACAACAGCACTCAGAGACAGGACAATGTCACAGAAACACACATTCACCTTCTCACATGCAGGTATGAAGTCCTGGTTTGTCCAAATCCATATTTTTGCTAACTTACCTAGGGATGGCAACCCTTAGATATTCACAACTCTACTCACCCTCCTCTGTTTTGGTAGTTCAGAGCAGGAGTGCTGAGTCATGCCCGCAGAATCATTACTGAAGAAAAAAGTGTTTGGCACGGTCGGTGCCATCAGTTAACAACAGCAGAACGACCTGGGCTGCACAGCAGCAGCACAGCAGGCAGGGGTGCTAGAGCAGCTGGGACACATCGTGCCCCGACCTCCTGTAACCTGCCAGCCCTGAAACGGCAACAGGAGGGAGGATTACTTTCCATTTCCAGCCCTGTTTTCGTGCTGCCAACCACCCCGAGGCATGGGCGTGGGCAGCAGATTAACCTGTCACAGACAGGATATGGCTGAAATCTACGAAGGGTTTATCCTCCCTGCAGCTCGTGCCAAGATAGATGGGGAAACTCCAAAAGTAGACACTCAAGCACCCAGACATTGCTCAGAACCTCAATTCACAGTCAGCCTTCCAAGAAACTGTCTGTGTATCTGTGAAGTCTCCAGGACCATCTTGGTTCTCACCTGCAGGAAACCAAGAGCAGAAACAGTCCCTGCCACAAGCTCTGGCTGCCTGTCTTACTGATAGCAAATGTTTGACTCTAGGTGGATTTTAAATTGAAGTTCACCTGCAGTGTCCAGTTTGGAAAAGCATTTCCTAATGTGCTTTTGTCTATGACAATAAATGCACATTTCTGCTTAAAAAGTGCGTCTTTTTTTTCTGATCAAAGGAACTGGAACTTCTATACTACATAAAACATGACAGAAATCAAAATACACTTTTTCTATTATGAGCATGAAAAAAAGAGAAGCCTTCCTACATAAACATGATAGAACAGACACTCAAGTCACATACTAAGCATTTTTCAGTGGTTTGGGAAAGAAAAGAAATAGAAAATGTGAAGTTAATATTCCTCCTGGAATGAGATTAAAGATATTATTTTACGCCCTACTTGAAACATCATAGCAATTTTCATCTGCACTAATAAAAATAAATCAGCAGCTGATCTTCCATGCATTACAATTATCATTTCATGCAACACTCACAATGCTTCTGAGATGCATTTGCCCTTTGGAACTCCTGCCACAAACAGAGCTGAATTTAGGGACTACCGAGTGCACAAATTTATTACATCAATTCTCTGAGGACACTGTCATGTAGAAAATGCAATGTGGGCAGCTAGAGAAACGCATCCAGAGAAAAGCACCCAGCCCTGAGCAAAGACTTTTAAGAGGCGCATAATTAGAAGCGAACAACAGAAAGAAAGTAATCATCTTGCATGACACCAACTGTTGGGTGACCAGCAGAACCCTGTTTGGAGCACACTCCTCACCCAGACAGGAATTAATGAATTCCCAAGCAGCTCCCCTGCCTGCAGCTCAGCCTCTCGCAAAGATGCTCATTTGCAGAGCAGGACACAACTTGCTGTTGGACAGAAGAAGTTCAATATTCATTAACCAAAAGAGCCCCCACTTGGTGCTGCTGCTGCCTGCAGTACAGATCACCCACCCACGGGTTTTAGCAATCCCGTCACTCACTGTCCCTGGAGTGCTGAGCCTGGAATGCACCAACACACCCAGCCCTCAGCTGGGGCATTTATACAGCCAGAGCCCAAAGCTGGGAACCTGTAACCACTTTTTGAGCAATTCAAATAGAAAACGCTGGAAAGACAAAAGGTTTAATCTCAAATTTGCATATAGCAACTTATCCTCGCAATAGCTCACTCCTAAAAAAAGAGCTACATGAAAAGGGAGAATTGAAGCGGGCAGCTGCATGTTGGGAGATTTACTCCAAACCCTCCCAGGAAGCCTACGGAAGCTTGCAAGCACACGCTTTTCATTTACAGCCCAGGACAGTAATACATTCAATTGTGCTAAAGTAAAAGTGTCAGGCACAGAGATTTAAGGAGATAATACAGTGAAGGCTCAGGGACTAGACAAAAATCATAAAAAGATGCAGGGAAAAGCTGCTTTTTGCTTGCTCTTTACTATCAACTGTCCCTGTTGTATTGGATGGGGAAAGCAGAGCACAACAGCTTCAGTGGGAAGGGTGGCTGGGGTAACCTTCTCCTCAAGTGCCCATGGCACATTCTCCTGACACAAACCTTAACCCAGCTCATCCCTGAGCGCTTTCATTCTTCTGGCTCAAGAAAACCAGCTCTGGTCACCAATGCAAACATCTGCACCCAGGTGAACGAGGCACAAGATGTACAGGGGTTCAATCTGCTCCAGCCAGCGCTGCCAGGTGGAAGTCTATGTTGCTTAAGTGGTTGACCACAATCTTAGATTCTTCTGTGTCTACTGAGCGCTGCAACATGTCTTGGCAACACAGAGAATATCCAACAAGCTCAATAAAGACAGGGCTAAGAAACGCCAAGCTACGGTGGAGACCCAACAGCACATAAGCTGTCAAAACAACCCCTAAACCAACAACCCTGCTTTCAGATCTCTGGAAGCCACGCAGAAAAGATCTTCATGGCCATCTGCTTGGTGCCTGTAAGCACTTGGTCCCACAGGTCACACCGGGAAAGCCCAGCAAACTGGAAAGACCCACAGCCGTGCTTCCAGCAGCTCATGGGCTGAAGCTCCCCCAGCGCTGGCGACGCCTGGTCACACACGTCTGTCTCTGCTGTGTGCTTGGAAATTCTCTCATTAGGACACAGCTTTGCCAGATAGGTTTGTCACTGTCTTCCAAATAACTCACAAGAATGTCTCGCATTTTTCAAGTGGTGCCATGAAACATGGGGCTGCACACGCCACAAACACTGACATATTTCACTAATACAATCCAGGAGCAGCATACGGCGAGTATTTATACAGACCTTCATTATTTTTTATGAAAGGTAAACGACCCTCTTGGGGAAATGGTGACTTGGGCTGACAGCATCTTTGTTTTTAGGAAAAAAATACCAGTGGGGGAGGAGGGTCAGAGGCTATACAAATCTAACCCATGGGTACAAATTCCTCCAGTCCTGTTGCAGGGAAAAACCCAAACACTCTCTTCTTCCCCTGATTTTATTGTCATTCATTTTATAAGCGGGTCTTATTAAACTTGTTATTCAGCACAGTAATTAGAACTAAAAATACAGATATAAACAAAATTCAGATAGTGACTCTAATTAAGTCTCCTTAATTGTTATTTTACTAGTTGGGGTGGAGCAATTTTGTCATGATTTAGCTGTTGAGGAACAATTAAATAGAATGCAGCTTTAATTCCTTCCTGATCTCCTGACAAAAGCCAACACACATTGAAACTCGTGTGAGACAAAGCAAAACTGATCAGAGCCACGTGACATTAGCACGGTGTCTCACCAGGTGAAAAGCTAAGCTGGGATGGTACCGAAACTTCAAGTCTTTGCACTTGAGCTTTAATTTCTGACAGCAATAACGCCCTGGGGCAGGGAACAGAGCCAGATTTGTGCGGTATTTGTTTGCCCTCCCGAGGAAGGGCAAAGGCACAGCATGGCCCAAAGGATGAGCAATGCACGACTCGGGGACCAGTCTGGCTTTTAGGGTGCCAGCAGTTAACTCTTGTGCTCTGACACGTCCCACAGCAGCCGCTGGACCATAATCTCACTGTTTCTGTCTGTCACAAGTGGAAACCAGCCTGTCTTCAATATGGAAGGACTCCTTGATAAATGCAGTAATTATCCCCAGACACCCCACCCAGCAAGCAAGAAAATAAAGGCCATTTATTTGTTCGCCTAGTTATAAAACTACTACCAGAAAACTCCGCAAATCAAGACACTGGAATCTGATTTAATTAAATCAATGAGAATTATATCATTAATTCATCGGAAAGCTCAAAGCTAACAGGAAATTGTTTGTATCGACTACAAACTCCCTCCACGGAGCTGCCTGGCGGTGCCCCCACTATGGAACAGCCCAGCTGCACCTCTGCCGCTCCATTTGTCATCTCAGTGCACCATTTGTTCCTCCCAACACAGATCATCTTACACAAAGCAGTTGTCATGCGTCTTCCAGTCCCTACCATGTCAGGCACTTTACACATTCCACTCCACACGTGCTCATAAAAATCACTTGCCACGAGAGCTTTTAAACGGGGCTTGTAAAAACATCAAGACAGAAGGTGTGCAGGACAGAACCTCCGATTTCTCGTGGTCTTCGCTGAAACACCCAAACACACAGCCTGGTCCAACAGGCTTTTTTTCCCACAACATACCACTGAGATATTTGGACGTGGCTTGTAAGGAAGAATCCTGACGGGAGGGGAGGAGAGGGAGACACAACAATCTTAAAAGGAAACTTCACACATGTAGAAACCTACAAAAAGTAAAACCTGGATACCTGTAACAGGAACGACCAGGAAGTGATTTAAGGCAGTTTGGCAATACCGTTTCAGTGGCTGGTTGAACATCTTTAGAATACAAATATTCAGCAGGCTATTTCCAGTCCAAGGGGAAGAAGTTTCCACTTTCCCCAACCCACAGCAGAGCACAGTCTGTACTCAGTGAGGTACATAAATTTTGAGCAACTCCAATAGACATGAAGAAGTCACTGGCTTTATCTCAATTTAACTGATTTCAGGAAACTTAAAGAAGCGATACTCAAGACGAGGGCTCTCAATCTCAAAGACACTCAAACCCTGCTAGACCTGCTATTGTGTAGACAGCAATTGCTGATTTATTGACTGCAAAGTGCTGTGGATCAAGCCTTAGAATTTGCTAGTATCTCTCCCGGAATTGGCCTTTAATGGCCCAATTCAACTCCAATTAGCGAGAAAGGAACAACGCCCGTTTTCTTCAATAGAGGTGGATGAAGTTGTATCCGTTAGCAGCTGATCTGGAAATAAAATATTCGGACCAATTAGTCTCACTACTAAGATATTTAGCAGACATTTTATTTGATAAGAAAACTTCAAATCTAGGGCTAAACCAAAGAAATTACAGTAGTTTCCAAATTAAAAAGAAAGGTGCTGAGAAGTGGAAATGCACCTCTCATTCCCTTGGGTGCAATTCAGAAGTAACCCTGGCGAAACCAGGGCAGCTCCAGGAACATAAATACGAAGTGACAGGGAAATCCAGCCTACTATTCACATCACATATTCCATGGTTCTTTCTATTTCACAGTAATACACCGAGTTAAGCTGCTTATTAGATGGGCACATTCTCCTAACCACAGCCAGGCTTGTATGTTATGTTGGGCTTGCCATCAGTGCTGACCGCCCTTTCATCATAATTCTGCTGTCGTTTGTGGTTCCACTTCAGAAGATCCTCGCTTTAATACACAAATGGGATCGCTGTTAGCACTGCCACAGCCCAGAAAGAGAGGCATGTGAGTAATGCCACGAGAGGGACTCCTCACAACCACCCCTATTTATTCAACCGTCTTACACATTTTCCTAACAACCTACACTTTTGAATACTTCGTTGGCCTACAGGATGCTGTGGCACATGCTTCCAAGCCCCATAGCACACCCAGTAGCAAATAATCACCTTCCTAAAATGACCTAATAACAGCTAATAACTGCCATAAAGGCTGTGGCACAGAAGGTCCTTTATGGAACGAAAAAAACCCCAGAATTTTATTAGCAGAATCACTAATGGACGCATGGTCCTCATGTGATCGATTTACTTTTAGGAAATACCTGCTATCAGATAATGAAATTATCCCACAAAATAAAAACAACCCCCAAACCAGCACTTTCAAAAAGCACACTGCAGTCTGGCAGCTCATGAATGAAACACTCCGTAGGTGTTTGTGTACATTTATAATTTACTACACCACATTAAGAAATAAGACTACTGCAAACGACAAGCTGATGCTCTCCCAGCCGTGTTCACTACACAATGATACCTTTCACCAGGGCTCAGCCAGCTTCACTGGCAACCTCCCAGCTGGGAGACAGACAGAAGATCCAAAGGATCCAAGTCAGTTCCAGCAACTGAGTAACGAATGGCAACAATTCTGCCTTAATAAAGTTCTGAAGCAATATACACTGAAATGCTTTTTAGAGGGTACATAAACCCCATCCCTGATGCAGAAGAACATCACACCTGCTCCAGAACTTGCTTTTGTCCTGCATCCCTAACTTGTATAAAATTCACTGCTGAACTCACACCGAGGCAGATACTCGTATCTGGCAGCTCATGAAGGACCAGGGTCAGCCCCTTTGGAACAAAGCACCAAACTCAGCCAGTCACACACTTAGCTTAACACATGCTCCCAGCTCTGAAAGAAATCTCCAGGTGCAGTTTTCAGCACATAACTAATCCTATGAAACACAGCAAGACAAGCTTTTCTTTATGTCCTCACCAGGAGAAGACTCAATGCAAGTGCACAGAAGTGCCCCACAGGATAATTTCTACAGCACTTTCACCTGCTTTTGATCTTTCAACCTGAGTTTCTCTGTTGGACCCACTGTTTGCAGCTGCACCTGTAACCCTGGTGTATTATTCCATACTGGGTCATCCTAATGGCTGAATCATAAGTGACCCACGTAACCATAACCCCAAACTCCTTTCTGCACACCCGGATAAGGAGGCTCTGCAATTTCAGCTCCATGAACAAGTTGACAGATTTGAACGAAGTGATGGAAAAGATTGAAGATCTCAACAGCCATCTTTTCTGTCTGCAGATCCACTGACTACACACAGCATCTTCTCTGTGTTCCACTTCCAGTACAGCTGAAGTCTCCTGGCAGCAATCCAGGGACAGCCATCGAGCCCTGATGCTTTCAGAGGGCACCTTGTCCAGTCCACAGAGCACAGCAGGAGACTGTCTGAAGACATTCCTGAAGCCTGCTCTCTTGCCTTCCATACCTTCCATACCCCTTCATGATCCTCATTCCTACACCCTGTCCCGAGCTCCAGCCCTGCATCAGGCCTTTTGCCAGCACCCATGTGGAACATCCCAACTTCCTGCACTTGTGGCTTTCTCTTCTATTTGTTTTAAGCTGTGGAAGGTATGTGGAACCTGATCCCTGAGCCAGGTGACCAGGCTGTACATGGTGTAGGATGTTTATACACACACATTGGAACAGCCTCTATGTACACGTTCAAAATTGCTGTAATCAGGAAATGAGCCACAAAATGTGTAAGCGGCGGCACATTAATAATCTGTTTTATAGCTTAAATTAGAATCTTTGGAATTTCACAGCCAGACACTTTTAAATAGGTCAAAAATGCAGTAATCACACTTAATGATCACACTGTGATGTGCACTGCATCAGAGCTGGGAGTGAGGAAACCTGAGCAGAATGGATATGAACTACTGGCACACTCCAAAAAGCATTTAATGAACCTCAAGAACAAAACACATAACCCAGGCACCAAGTTTTTCTTCTTTTGATCCTGCTCTTCAGAAATGAGGTGTGAGATTTCATGTGATCACAGACAACAAATGCTGCTCTCTGTTATTTTCCTTTTAGTTAGCACTGCAGATTAGCAAAGGATTTGACCACTTACAAGCAGTGAGAATTTAGTGATGTTAACAAAGCCTTCCCCATGTGAGAAACACGGTTTGCTGTCATACCTGCCCACGCACATGTCACCCCAAACTTAAACAGACTTAAAACACATTCCTGGGTATCAGCATTTGGGTTTCTTTTAAAGAAAAAAAAAAAAAAGAATCCACAGATCGATCTCAGTAATGTTTTAGCCGGAGAAACCCTTCACAGTTTTTCTAAATTTAGACACATGCTCACGTTCTCTCTGCACCAATTTGATTTCAGGTACAATAAACCTGATAGAAAAATTGAGTAAAGAGTGAGAATTTCAGCACAAGAGGCAGTCACTGACTAATTAATCCTGTCCTGTCAAGCTACTAAGGCATAACCAAAAAGGTAAACTAAAAAAATCAACTATACTCTGTGAAAACAAAGTCAGTGTTTGTCTACTGCGAAAGTACAAAGTCAGCAGGGGAGACTGCTTGGAAGCTTGTAAGAAAGCAGTAGAGAAATGTTTTTTTGGTTTCTTTTTTCCTCCAGTCAAACTTGGCTTCTTCTAAAAAACAAAGCAAGGCAAAAGATGAAAGGCCTTCTCTTCTGAAGCCAAAGATGAAGAATACAAAGAATATTAATGACTAACAAGTCTGTCTGTAAATGCCATGAGCTTAGCTGTAGTAGGGACTAAAAGGAAGAACAGTATACTGCTATTAACTAATAAGTTTCTAATCTAATGAACAGTGATGAAGGCTGATTGAGTCATTTATGGCAGGGAACATTGGTTCAGAAGAACACAGGTTGCCTGTAGAGGATAAAAGGAAAGAAGGAAAGATGCCATTATATACATGCAAAAGCTCAGGACTGTTCATTCACCCAGCACACAAAGGCAGTAAATTCCCAGTTAGGGCTCGTCTGTTCCTCACATGTTTGTGTGCAGGTATGGCAGGTGGGTGTCTTGTGGAAGAGGTGAGAATTGGTGCAAATTTGTCACTTGCCTTATATTACAAAACACTGGATTTTGATGTATCGTATTTCCTAATGGAAAAATTCAAAACACGCAGAAGCTTGCCTTTGTTGCTGTTTACTGGACCCAGCATGGGCCTGCCTGGCCAGCACAGCTTCCCAATGTCCTGGCATCCTGCAGCGGTCCAGGACAGTCGTACTGACCAGGAGCACAGCTCTACAGATCAGTGCAAAGCACATTCTTCCATGTTTGAAGTTTACCCATTCTCATTTGAGATATTCTTCTATTTTAAGCAAGTAAGTGAAACACAATAAAACCAGGAAGAAGAAGAAAAAAAAACTACCTCAGAGCCAAAAGTGACACCACGCCAACTTCAGATTTGGAAACTGATTCATTTGCCAGCTCATAAGCACACACACCTTGTGTAGTCTATATTTATATGCATGGATTCAGGCTCCCTGCTCTGTAGAGGTGCTTTGAGTATTTTTAAATCAGCAAGAAATCAAGAACCACTGTACTGAGAGAAGATGGAAAAATTCCCTTTTCTCTAAGCTCAGATTAGAGGAATCTTGACGCATCAGCTCTGCCTGTAGCATCCAGCAAGGCTGAGAGCCAGCACGGACACACAATTTGCTCTGAGATTCCTTCCCTTAACAGGCCACTGCTCACTCCTGCAGACAGGCTGCATTTTGCATTGCAGCCTGATCCAGCAGATGATATGAGAAGCACTCTGTGTCAGGATGGAAATCTGGGAAGCATTCTGACAGTGTGAAAGATGGCAATGCTGAACCCAGCACTGCCAGAGAGCTGTGCTGCTGCCCCTTCCTGCTGCCTTACTGGGCTGGGAATTCAAAGCTCCGTGTTCAGTGCCCAGCTTTGTCCATAACCCACAGTGGTCTCAGGAGACCACTGAACTCTCTCAGCAACCCCTTATGGAAAAGGAGGATAACAACATGTCTCAGCAGCATCACAAAGGTTTGTTAATGCTTGTAAGCACTTTGTAGATAAGGAACATCAAGACAGCAGTTAGCAGAGGGATTTGGGGCACAGACAGACATAAATCCAAAGCACTCATATCATACACTCCTCTTAGACAAGCATAGCAGCAGATCAGCTCCCTGCATTTAGTGGTTGTGGGCTCCATCTTCTCAACAGACTGAGCACTCTGCCTTTGATCCAAAAAATGAGTCCGTGGAGAATATTCACATGTTTAATGTTAATCATATGCTTAAATTCTCTGAATCTATAAAGAGAGTAAAAGAGAAAAGTGTTCCCCAGCTCCAAAACAAACACAAATTCCCAGAAGTTATATTTAGGACATAAGCAAACATTTGGCCAGCAAAGGAAAGGCCTTCATTATACACCTGCTAAGCTTCTGCATCCCTGAGGAAACCTGCAGGTGGGGAAAGTGTCCAGAGTGAGTTTGCTTAGACAAAACCTTTCTAAAATAACCACTGTGGTGATATTTGAAAGAAGAACCCCAGAGCATGTGACCTGATTCTTACACAGAGAGAACACTCCTTGAGCAAGGAAATCAGAAAACAGAATAAATGAACTTTATTAAGAAATTCACCACACAGATTTGTACTTCTGACTAGGAATTTATAGTTGCAAACGAATGCATTAATTTATTAACTGTCTACCGTGAGGGGAGAAGCCCTCCTCAGAGGACAGGCACTGCCACCCCAGTCCTCACAAATTCCATATGCACCTAGAAAGCATCTTCTCATAACTCTGCATCAGAAAGGAACAATACTGAGCAAAAGGCAATGGGTCCCCCTTATAGCCTTGTTCATTTTCAGCACACACTGCACTCTCATTCTCATGGTCTGAAACATCTGACTCAATTTGCATCCTGTTAAACTCCTGGGCTAGCTAATAGCTTGGGGCTACCAGTCTCCTCAGTCATCTGGCCAGAGTGTCCAGGAGTGTCTGCTGTTGCATCAACCCCACGTTGACCCAGATCATCCTGAGTCCTTTCCTGCAGATGGATCATGTCTGTGGAGTGAGGACACAGCTCCTCTTGCTCAGCAGAGCAAGAGCAGGGACCTGCAGCACTGGGATGCAGCGAGCTCCACGCAATCACAGCCACTCCTGCAGAGAGCAGAGCACTTCCAGCTACAACTGCAGCTGCAGCGTGGACACAGCCCTGACCAGACGAGCATCTGCAGTATAAACATACAGCTGGCTTCCAGAGATGGTTTTCAAAGGCCTGTTAAACAAGCATGTATAGCAAGAAAAGCCTCAGGCAACCAAAGGGCCACTATGCAGAGCTTCATTGCTGTAGCAGACCCATAAACATTATCCAGCTTACTCACAGCAACATCACATTTTGCCAGCAACGTGAAAAGGACAAATCACTCTCTCACCAGCGTAAATTGTCCAAGAAGTTAAATAAGGCTGCTAATTATTTCTAAGGCTTTTTAAAGAATCCTTTAAGAATTCTGTCCTCAAATTCGGTTAAATAATGCTATAAATCTTTTCAACTAAGCATCATTAGGTGAAGTTGACTTGATGGTATAAAAGAACCATTTTCTTAAGTAATAGCTTTTTGAGAAGTGTGCTGTCTTTTAACAGTACACAGCACTTTCCTCTTAGTGAACCAGAGGGAGCGGTACTAGTCACACCTTACAAAGGGTGTTTATCTTCCTTCTTTGGCTGAATTAGAGCTACACAAAATGCCCTGACTCAACGGAGGCAGAACATATCCCTACCTTCATCTGCTGTAAACCAAGTGGCACGAGGGATGGAATTACATGGCTGGATGAGGATGTAAGAAGTCCAAGGGAAGTTAAGGCACCACTAGGAATCTTGGTTGTATTTCTCCATCTCCGCTGCAAGACACTTTGCTGCCCCAAGGTTATTGGACACCACAAAAACCACAAAGTTCACTGCTGTTGCAACTTATCAGCATGAGCTGGCAGACCCCAGCACTGGGGAAACCCTCTGGAGAGGACTGAAAGCCCCAGAGGACACCTCCATGACTTTCTTTCTCACCAGTTTCCTGGAGGAAGAAGCACTGTCTCTTATGATGGCGTAAGCTACAAGGCATAATTCCAAGCCTGTGCAGTGTAGGGCATCTCTCAGAAGAAAGCCCAGACCTCTTAGACATCTCTGGTGCCTTTGCTTTGTTCAGTGCCTCCATCAATATCATCCAGAACTTCATTACCGGGCACTTTCCCCTGTCTAGAGCCTTGACTCTTCTTTTGCTCTACTACTTCTTTGTTGAAATATATAAAGAGCCAGAGGGTAACAAAGAAATGCACTCTCCATGCTCGCTCCTTTATCCAGTCATCCTTCTCCATCCCACACAGGCATCCTTCTCCCATCCCTAACAAAACAGGTGAGATAAAGAGAGTCCTGAGAAACAGAGCACCAGCAAGAGGCATCTTTCAATGCCGAGGAGGGCAGACACACCTCCAGGCACAAGCTTGCACCACAGAGCACAGGTATCCCATAGCAAAAGCTGAACCTGGGCAAGGACTGCTGGAATACACCTTTTCAGCTACATTGGCTTGAGAACAATAATTAAATTCCAGCCTAATTTCCTTCTGATCTACAGCTCTAACTCCTGAGTGACTCCCATTAAGTCAATTCCCAACTGTGATATCACTCTGGATTTTTGCATTAAATAAGGAGCCTAGGAAGCTACTAAAATGATGACAATCTTTTTATCTGGAAAATACCTGCCCAGGAAATTTCTCCTGTGGAATATAGATGCCAGTATTTTAGGTTTCAATAACATCATATGATGTGCCATCACCATCCTTCTCAACACTTGGGCAGGGACCTTCAAATCTAGAGAATACAATCAAAGTGTAAATGGTTCCTCCTCTGCACTTCTCTTTTTCCTCATCATCTCCCAGTGTTTCATGCCGTGCCAGAGGGAGCAGTGCCCAGTGTGGGTCCTCAAACAAGCCGCCAAAACACCCAAGGCTATGCGATGTCACCCAGGAATACCCTGGGTATTAAAGCCACCGCGGACTGACGAGGTCTGTGCAGCTGCTCCCGTCCTGGTAATTGGGTACTGCGGACACGCTCACGCCGTAAGCACATCTTTGACATAACACAGCATGACAATTTTTTCAGAGTCACAGAAATGCAGAGCATACAAATAAACCTGAATGCTGAAACCATTTCATTGTTCATAAGAATATGCACGCTGCACCTGTTACGACCAAGGGCACTGTCTGTGCCTTGGAGCTGATTATTTCAGCCTCTAGCAAGCCTGTCTGTCTTGGAGGACTGTTGAACTCCAGGAGTTAACAAAGCACAACAAAATTATTTTACAAAAAGAAATCATTACCGAATATACAGAGAGAGAGAGATCTTTAAATGCAAGGTAAGGAAAACAGTCCTCAAACTGACATTTTTCTCTCAGCTTCTCACAACCGCCGAGTCAATTTAAATCAAATTTAGCTGAAACAGAATAACTCCAAAATTGATATTGGTAAAGTCCTACCCTGAAACAAATGTTCGGGAGCCCAACTGCACCCCCAGCCCGGGACTGCCGATGGAGAGGAAGGCAGGACGCTGGTGCGGCTGGAGCGGGGAGCGCTCCCCCAAACCCCGTCCCGGCGGGAGGGAGCAGCCGGCTGCGGCGGCGCTCCCGCAGCCCCGAGGGGAGCCGGAGCCGCCGCAGCGAGCAGGTGGCACAGCCGGTCCCCGCAGCCCAGCCCCGGCTCCGCCGCCAGCACGCGTGGGGAGCCGGCCGGGGCTGGTTTTTAGGCGAAGGGAAGGAGCCGGAGGAGCGCAGGAGACAGAGAGGAACAGCAGCCGCGGCTGCGGCAGCGCGGTGCGGGCAGGGCGCGGGGGAGGAGGGCACGGCACCGGCACTCACCGAGCTACGCGCGGCTGCTGCTGCTGCCCCCGCTGCCGTCCATGGGGGCGGCGGGGGGACGGGAGCCCACTGCGGGCCAGAACCGCCCCGCG
>VZRN01000753.1:1547546-1571594 GCA_013397935.1 Dasyornis broadbenti | reverse complement strand
GAGCCGGAGCCGGGCGCGGCCCCGGGGCGGCGCAGCTGCCGGAGCGGGGCTGGCGGCGGCCGTGCGCGGAACGGGGGGCGAGGAGCGGCTAGAAGCGCCTGTGCATAACGTGGCCGGGCGCGAATCCGCCCCGCGAGGGCTTTTAATGAAGTACAGATGTTCCCTAATATAATTATATCGTCTTCTCCCCGATAATTGGCTTTGGCAGCCGCGCCGATCGAATCCCCCCGTGCGGCTGCCGTGCGCTCCACCCGCCGGCACCGCAGAGGCGACACCGCGCCCGGGCACTGCCCTGGGGACCCCCGGCTGCAGGGGGACCCTGCATGTCCAGGGCCCCGCTCCTGAGAACCCCGCGTTCCGAGATCTGAGATTTCAATGGAAGCCTTTGGCACATCGGGTGAAGATGAGGGGCAACGTTTATTTATTTATTTCTTAAAGTGCATTTCCTTAGAAAGCACGGGCACGCTTTCTAACTGGGCTGCCCGTAGCCTGGGAGGATGAAACACCGTGATTGTAGGACTGAAAGGTTATTGCCCACCTTGGGAAAGGACCTTGTTTTTGAACAGGAGCTCAGCACTGCTTTGGGATGGCAGCAGAGGATGTCGTGGCCCGCTGAGCAGGACCAGCACCCTCCTGTGCAGCTCCCTCGCTGTACCTGTGCTCTCGACGGGCCAGGTGAGCTGCAGATGGTGAAAACACCCCGGTTCTCCCCAGCTTGGTTTGTCTTTAAGGAAATTGCCAATGAGGACACGCTAATACAAGCCAGATGTGTGGGCGTTTTATGCATCTATGTGGGGAAAATGGATCAAACCCACAAATCCATCTTGCAGAGGACAAGCAGCCAACACAAGGTAATGATTTCTAGTCACTACAGGCCCCAGACCACACTGCCTTCACCCGATGACTCAAAGCTGAAACCCAGCCATGCCATTCCTGCTGACACCTGGACACTGTGAGGTGTGTAAACACTTCAGATAAGCAGGATTAGGGAATTCTTTTAGCCCCGGGTGGCAGAGGGGAGCGGCAGAGAGCTGACGCATCTGTACCTCTGTCATGTGTCAGCTCGGGCAGCGTCTGAGGGGATGGGCAGTCCTGCTTGTTAACACAAAACGCAGGTTGGAAGTCAGCTCCCCCATCCCCAAAAGAAAGCACCTCCTGCCCACTCCTCCTGCCCAGTTCAAGGTCTTAACCACCAGCTCTTATCAATTCAAGTGAAGGCAAGCAACTACAGTTCTCTCAAGCAATTACCAACTTCTCAGCACAAGCCCACAACGATACTCACGGTCCCCTTTTATATTTACCTGTGGTACCAAGGTGACACCTGTGAACTGAGAATCATTTTGTACCTGTGGAAAGGGTAGAGGGGTGGCTCTACCCAGAGTCTGAAGCTACATCAGCATTAATCCTGGTCTCAGCACGAGGAGCTCTGCCTTTGCCTCAGCAGGAACAGTAAAATGCTCCTTGTTTTCACACCCGTGCTCTGCAGATTTTTGAGGCACCAAAGCAGATGGGGTTTCGCAAGCTGGGCAGGGCATGGAGCATCCTTGGTTTGCCTTCAGCTGGGCCTCTTTGGGGTTTTGCTCACCCTCTGATACCCCCATGGCTGCTCAGATGGAGAATCCAACACAATCACAGAGATAGAAGTAATGGTCTTCCAGCCACTATTTTTCATATGTCTGCTTTTTATTCTTGATTCAGTTCTGATCCCCAGAGGCTGAAGGCATGGGGAAGGTGTCATGTCAAAGGCAGCACTGTGTATTCCCTGTGCACAGATGCCTCTGTGGTGGGTGTCTTAGGAGGCACAGAATGGGGATGAAGAAACTAAGACTATCTTTCCCTCTAGTTTCAGCCATAGTAGAATCTTTTCTTGGAAGGATGTAAATATCGAAGAGGTGAGGGAAGCACAAAAGCAATACAACCTGGAACAACATGACTCGAAACAGAGAACAAGCAACCTGACAGACTGACTCTGCAATTTCTTTTTCAAGGTCTTTAAATACTACTTTTTTTTTTTAATTTTAAAAAACAGCCCATGATAATTACAGGCTTTCACTTAGATGTCCCAGTCTTCCTTCAAAACCAACACAGAAATTACTTCAGAGAGCTACCTAGTTTAGTTTTCCCTCAAGGGCAGATGCAGGAGAACATTCACCTTAAACGAGGGAGTTCTCCAACTTGTGAGCTCTCCAGTGAAGGTAGAGCAGACTCGCACACTTACCTTATTGGCAGCATGCTTGCTTTTCTTATGCTTCATGGCAGACCTCTCAGCAGGAGCCTTCTGCTCCCTCAGCTGTACAGATAAGAACTCTTCAGCTCTCTCTCAGTGACTGAGTTTCTCTGCCCTTTCCAGGTGTTAAGCTGATAAGTGTGCGATTTCCAAGGATCGACTCTGTGAAAGAGAGGAGGAACAGTGGACTTACTCCTCTCTGACCTCTCTTATATTTCCTGTCCTCCACCCATTATTAAAGGTAGATGGTTCAGAGCTGGCTCCAGCCTCTTCCTTAGATATTCCAGGGTAATCTTCTTCAGGCTTTGCCCTTTTCAGTGTACTTTTTGTTTCTGTGCCCCTCTGCAAATAGGTAGGTGTTGTTTCCTGAAAGCATTGCACTTGTATTTTCCTGGAAGCAGAAAACAGAGAAACTTACTGTAAAATTCAACCAGTAACAGGTCAATTATTGATTCGGTTCTTTGTTTCACCCCATTTTTAGAATAAATGCTTTCCTAAAAGGAACAAGGTAATGTAACTGTTTGATCCTGAGCAAACAAGAACAATGCCTTCCCTCCCCAGTATAAGGCACCTGTCCAACATTTTATTAACTTTGCTAATTGCATTAAGCATCCTGCAGTGCAGAACAGTCATCAGCTGCTAATTCCCAGATCCCTATAGTTGAGTTGGCTGTCAAATGAGAAAAATTCATAGCAGGAATAAAAAAAAAGACATTTCAGACCCAGAGTAGTAACCAAATAATAATACAGTTCTGAATTCTGCTCAGCTCCTAGCAGTGATCATATTTTATGGACTACTGGAAGATGGTGTTAGGACTCACACGATAAATACGAGCTGTATGGGTGCAAGTGAGATTGATTAATAGATCTTATATGTTCAGATATTTCTACAAACCAGAAAAATTAGGTTTCCCTATGTGAATATTTTATGCAGATTTTTATGCAGATAATTTGTACCTGCTCTGTCATTTTGTTACCTGTAGTATTACATGTGAACATAATAATAATCTAAATTTACATACACAAATTACTGGAAGGTCTGGATCTGGCACACTGGGGAATAATTTCTGGCTGGAAACATTAGCAGTGTGATAACTATTTGGACAACTATATGAAATGAAATAAGCACTTGTCAAAGGAAAAATGCATTGTTATGAAAACTGGAATTGGTATAGTCTCAAACAAAAACGGAGCCTGTGAAAACGAGTTAATCAGAAAATCTCTCCTGTCACTCTCCTGTTTACTGCTTTTTCTGTTTCTTTCCTTCTTTTCCTGGGGTGAAATCCTGCGGAGCAGAGAGCTGGGGAGGCAGAAGCAGCTGTACCATTCTGCAGAGGTGGAAAAGCAGTAAATCCTGGTTCCCAGCAGAAGGTTGGCAGGATCCCTCAGTCCAGGCTGCTGGCTCTGCCTGCAGGGATCAAACATGCCTGTGCCAGAGGCAGACCTGTCCAGGCTGTGTGTGCCCCACACACACAGGGACTGGTGGTGCACTCACAGTGCCTTTGACATGAGAAATGCTGGCCTTTAATTTTGGTTCTGTTAGTAGTCAAGACCTGAATTCTGCTCAAGAGCAAACAGGAGAAGCAGCAAGGTTAGAGGGGACAGACAGAAGAAGCTGCAACTGTCCTGCAGCCACTGTCAGGCAGTGGTTTCCAGCTGACAAGCTGCCATTTTAAAGAAGCACAAGGGCATTTTGACCGTAGTTTTGTGAAAGTAATATCATTTCTTCCTTTTCTTATTTGTTCACCAGGAAACCCATTCTACAGCCAACCAGAACAAAACTGTGTGGAAGGAAGCAGGAAAAAAAACCCCAAAAACAAAAGAAAGAAAAAGCCAGTGAAGCTACTGCTAATCATATCAATTTATATATGTTGTTTATAATTAGCGTTTTTAGGCGTTCATTTTCTTTCTTCAATAAAGACCACATCTCTCCAGGACCCTCGCCATGTCCATTGTTTTTATGACAGGCAGTAGAGATAGGTACCAATTACTTGGCTGTTATTTAGTGAGTACTCCAAAGTACTTTGATGCAGCAGCATTGTAAATCCTCTGTAGCAGCTAATTGTCTCATTTTAATTCATTTTTAATGAGACACCTGGGAGAATGAAGAAACATCACAAATTCACAAAAATCCTAGAATATTTTTGAATTGGTCTCCCAGTCTGCTTATTTCTGCCTTCCTACTAAAGAGCTTTTAGGTACTAGCACATAAAGTGCAGCATCATTCCCTGCCACATCATAACTGTCCCACGTGCAAGGGAGGACGGTGGTAGAATCTATAAAACACCATGGAAGGAATCCAGAGAGAAGTCTCTGGTCTTCAGGTGTTCTACATCTTCATCACTTCTGTCTCTCTAGACAACTGAGCCGCATTTGCTCTGTTGCCAGCTGGCTGCAGAAGGTAGGGTAGGGTTATCTATCACTCATTATCATTTGACATGCAGATGTGATTCTCAGATAGAAAGAAAAAAAATGGTGGCAAAGGGGTACATTTACTTCATCAGCAGCTGATGAATTCCATACTTTTTTGTGAAAGGAAAATGTGTCCCCTGACAGTCACCAGCTTGGTTTCCTCAGTTAAGAAAGACACACACCCTCTTGGTTCTCACTCACATGGCTCAGTGTTACACTCTGTGCTAACTTCAGCATCCAAATTTTACTGACTCAACAGGGGAATTGATTCCAGTAAGACAGAACTGCCCAAAACTCTCTCAGCAGTTTGGCTTCAGCAAGTCCCTGTCACAGCATCCTGCTGGTCTCTGCTGCTGGGGTGGCTGGAGGGGGAAGGAGCACACTCCAAGGTGGCCCTTAACCAAATCACATGAGGAGCTCCTAAATCAAAGCCAGCACTGTAAGTGGAGAAAGAACTCTGGACATTGAGAAATGCATGTGAGATGTTCTCACTCTAATTAGAAAGATACCTGTGGTGGCAGATTGACTGTGTTTCCACTGAGGGATTTAGCACAAATTGAAAGGCACACCCAGTGAGCTGTGTGGTTTCACTCAGACATTTCCCTCTCGATTTTGGTAAATAGCTGTACTCTTTTGTTAGGGTTGGGATAATTTTTCCCAGGTGAGGCCTGTCAGCAGCCACAGGGCGGTGTGGCTGTCCACAGCCACCGCAGCAGTTATCATCCCTGGAGCAGTGGCCCCACATGCCCCCAGGGTCAAAGTCTGGAGCACTTCGTGGTGACTAAGTCCTATCTTTGCCCCACATTTCACCTGACGTTCCTTGTCTTTGGCTCTGACACCTTAATGAGGATCTGGAGAGTGGTCAGGGCTATGGGAAAGCTCCCAAGTTTCAGCAGTAGCTGGAAAGCAGCTGTGGATGCTGATTCTATGGCTGAGGAGTCCCAGCCAGGCACAGCCAGCAGATGTGCCCCTCTGGGTGGTGCTGGCCTGCTCAGATGCCGTAGCCTGCAGTCACTAACTGGTTTCAACAGGGGAGAACTCTGCTCCAAGCCCAGTTTCTTTGATGTTTTAACAGCATAATGACATTTAATACTATTAGTATGCCAAAAAACTGACTGCTTCTTTTGTGTACGTTCTAGCTGCTTAATGCATAAAGGAGCCGTGCACATTTGGAGTACTGAGACAAGGAGCTTGTTGATTCCAGCAGAAGAGCTCTCGAGCCTGTGGTACAGCCGTGGTGGAGTGCCCAGCACAAACACTCAAGGGTTTTATCCTCCTCAGCTGCACAACTCCCCTTCACTTTGGCTGCTTCTGGGAAATGGCTAAGGGTGAGATGAGCTGGCCCCTTGCTTAGAAGGCTGCCAAGCTGCAGAATTTGTTTGCAGCAAGGGACTGGGGGTCATGTTGTGAACGTACAGTCAGGGAGAGCACTGCTTTTGGGAATGAACATTCATGTACTGAATCTACTATTACAGAAAAAAACCAAGCTGAAACTCCCATAGCATTTAAGAACTCTTTGTTGATGAAGATTATTTTGACAAGAACTCCAGGAAACTTACTTTCCCACTGAAAACCCTTTTTCAGGCTATTTTTGTCTTTACTGTATTTCATCTCCTTTTCTAAGATGGATTTTTTTCACCACAGATGAGATCCCAATTTCTTTTGAGACTTGGACAATGGTGCAGTTGAGGAGGGTGACAACAACAAGCTGCTTCTCAAACTATCACACAAAAGACTTCAGTCAGGATATTTACAATAAATACAGGCACCAAGTGTGAGGGCTCCCGTTTCCTGGCAGCATTGCTTTACGCTGTTTTTTCTCTGGAAGGAATCTATTACATCAGTGGCCTCGGGAATGTATATTGAGATGGTTTAATCAGAGTTGAAAATCACAGCACAGAAAGGGGCTTCAGTTCTCCTGGCTGGACACAACGTCCCCAATTTGGGAGCTGCTGAGGAATGTCACTGATATCACACAGTCTTTAGCTCATCTCTGGCCAGCGTTAGAATGGCTGGTGGCAGCATTACGGCCCTGATTCAGCAAAGCACTGGAACACATGCTAAACTTTAATTTCTTTAATTAGACTTAAATACATGCTTAGGGCTGAGGATATGCCACAATACCCACAGAGATCTCAGTGCTGTTCAACAGGTAATTTGTTTTGGCCAGTGAATCCCTCTATTGATAAAGGTTTTGTGAACCTTCCCGTGCTCCTATCTGTTGCTTGCGTCTCCCTGTTGCCTTTATGCGTACATTGCCAGGCAATCTTTCAGGACACACCACTTCCTCCTCATTATACATTCATACAACATTAAGTACAAATAGGGCTGTAGTTTCTACAGCTCTCATAACACCAATAATTACAACAGGAATGGATTTAAGCATGGGCTTTATTGTCCTCCTAAATGGAGGTTTATATTTAGAGGCCTTATCTTTCTTGTGTTTTCCTCCTTGTGTGAAATGGGTCTTTACTCAACCCAGCTTGCTTTAGATCCCCACGAGGCAAAGCGTCTGTGGGTGGAATGACATCTATTTGAAGGGAACAATATAATGTGAAGAGTAAAGATTACAAGGTCTGGAAAACTTCTAAGATTTCAGCTGACACATTGAGTAATGGCAAGGCTGTGGCTAAGTTCCTATGTGGCTTGGAAGCTATGGAAATGCAGAATGTTTCTGCAGTAAGTTAATCTACTGATAAGAACCTAAAGCAGAGTTAATTACAGAGCAGGTTCAAGGGAAAGCTGGGCTGAGCCTGCAGAGTTGTTGCATCAGTGCCACAGCCTGAGGTTTGGAAAGGAGAACAGAACATGGGCAGGTAACCTGGGGCAGACGGGGCCAGGCCCACTCTGCTCCAACAGTGTAAAAGTGATTGTCAGCAGGAGCAGATCCAGGCTGGAAACTCTCAGTGAATTCCAACCAGTGCTGGAATCAGCTCCTTAATTGCGTGAGAGTTGTGAGGGAATGACAAAGGTGGATCTACCTCATCATCCAGGGGCAAGTTCTAACACTGCTGGACAAACATTTTGCTGAAGGGTCTTTCTCAGCTATCAGGTTTTTATCTGAATTCTATCGACTGCATTCCTAGGAGCAGGAAAAAAGCCTGCAAGGGCAAACCCTCACCCAGAGAATTGTATGTGTTTGATTGACAGTCATGTACTTTTTGTTTGAAATTAGATTTTTCAAAGGAGTAGGGTCAAGGGCTTTTTCTTGCAGAAGATGAAAGGTTACATCCTTTCCAACTTGGTTTCAGTGACTTCTTTGTTGATTTGTAGCAGCTGAGTGAATTTACCAAAAATACAGCCCAGACATGGAATCAGCAGCACACCCATGCCTGCTCTCCAGCTACGAAATAAAACATGATTCATACTCCAAGCACAGAAGTGGAATGCAAAAAGCAAACAGAATACAAGGTGAAAAGTAATTATATTCCCTTAATTGCAGATTTAAAAAAACTAACACCAAAATAACACCAAAAATTGTCTATAAGATTCTTTCCTTTTAAAAACCTATAAAACATGAAGGCAGCCTCTTTATCGAATCCTGGGTTTTGGCAGAAAATTAAATATTGTTGTAGGAATTTTTGGAGCATACATCTGTTTAAAATCTTTAAAAAATGCACTGTAAATGTAAGGGCTATTAAGCTGGGCTGAAATATATAGATCATATTTAAGCTGAAAGGAGGTAAATAATCCATTGCTATAATATGATTGCCATTGGCAGAAAATAAAATAATGTTGAATTATGATATATGGTGCAGCCAGTAATGGAAGCTACAGCCAGCATTCCCGAAGGAGGCACCACCCACAAGTGTCAAGTAAAGAAAGGAGTAAAGTAAATAAAGTAGTGGCAAGGCTGGAAGTACAAAATCTATTTAGTAAACCACAGGTTTGAATGTGGAGGGAGTTCTGTTCTGATGGCTGAAATCACAGGACAGAGTAGCAGTGTGGTAGCAGAACTTCATCTAAGTTGACATTCCGATTTGTTACCGTTTTACCCTGCTGTGTGACAGGCAGGCACTGAAGGTGTGTGTGTGTGTACTGGGGCACAGACTGTTCTCTATTTCAGCCCAGCCTGGAAGGTGATGGCTTGCTTTAATTAGTTTTAACTGGTTCAAATTATGTAAACATTGATTTTCACACTTATAGGTTGAGTAAGTAGATACTGTCACAAGAAAAATTAAAAGAAAAATGTGTGTGTAAGGATAGGAAGGGCTGAGCAGCAGAGGGGAGGAGAAAACTCTCTGAAGTGCTCTGCAAGATGAACACAGCAGCCACCTTCACCAGGTATTGCCCCATATTAGTATTTTCTCAGTGAGAACAGAAAGTGATTTTGATTTTTGCCACAGAAGACATTTAGGCTTGATGTCTGTGATGGTGTCTGCGTGACTTGAGAACCAGAAGAATAATACTGTGTGTGTCCAATATCATAAAACACAATTTATTTGCTTTTTCCATCAGAACACACTATGTTCCTGTGGGGGCATAATTTTAGAGCTCAGCTCTCATGCTGGCTCTGAAAACTTCTATTAAGACAGAAATCTCCCAGATAATAGAAAACTGTCTCAAGCCCATTCTCTTGCACATCAAGCTCTGTCGGTCCATTCAGGAGTTTATAGAAAGCTCATCTTTGCAATAATAGATAGACTTAAAAAAAGGTCTTAAAAGGGCAATGATTTCCAACAGCATTCCTGTTTCCTTCCTCAACAGTTGTCTCTATTTCCTCCCTCCCTCTGACAATCTGTCCTCACTACAGGTAAAGAAAGGGATCTTGCACTGAGTTTGGAGGGTGGCAGGATTGTTCAGTGGAGAGGCTAAACTCGCAGTCCTGAGCCAAGCCCACTCTGTTCCTGAAGCTGAATCCCCCCGGGAGCAGCAGTCTGTGCCTTCACATCTCCCCAGCTGCAGCCAGGCTTTCCCCACAGGGGAACCCACTCCTGCTTTTCCCAGAGGAGGGGATCACAGACCCTGGGCTCTTTTACAGGAAGATGAATAAATAAAAGAGAAAACAGGAACACAGCAGGCAGCTGCGTTTCATTACTTTTTTATTTAGTCATCCAGAATTACGAAGTGATAGTAAACACTGTTATCTCTGTGTTCTGGGTGGGTGCGAAATATAGCTTTAAGGACACATACTCAAAGCTGCTATTGGCTCACTTTGTGCTGTAGATTTTTCTAATAGAGCTGAATTAACTTCTCAGTGCTATATCACCTGGTTTATTTACTATCCAAAAATGTTGGCCCAAACAGGTGGCAACACTGCCCTCCATCAGCCAGTGGAGAGGGAAAATACAGTCCTGGCTTTTTAGTCTATTTGTTTTAACATTTTTCATACCCAGCATTCAATTAGTCAGCAAGGTTAATCTTTAGCTAGAGCTCCTTGCCAGGACTGTGTTTCTTTCCTCCTTTCTGCTGGAGTTCCTTGTGCATGGAGTCCATAAAGGCAGGGACTGAGCTGGGGAAAATGGAAAGCTGTGCCCTTGTCCCCCAGATTGTCCCAGAGCAGGTGACATGGGGCTGCATTAGCACATCCCCTCTGTCACCGTGTTTCCCACTGACCCAAGCCTAGTCCAAAACAACAGCAGCCCCAGTCAAACCACCAATGATGTTATATTTGCTCTTAAATATCAAGCTGAGGAATTTGCTCCAGTCATGTCACTTCCTCTGCTGAAATCGAATTTCAGCAGCCTCGCTGTCTGCTCCAGTCAGAATTGGCTCTTGGTGCAGTTCTGAGTGGGTTTATTGCAGCTCAAAGCTGTTGGGAGAGGCAGAGCAGAGACACTTCAGGAAAAAAAATAGTAATAAACAGCAGTCATACTTCACACATAACTCTGGGGTTGTTTTTTTTTTTTTCTGAAAAAGAAAAAAAAGCTTGCTAAGCCTCAGAAGAAAGACTCCAGATTGTGAACTTCAGATCTCTTCCCAGCAGTCCTTTATCTTGCCCCAGACTGAAACACAGGCGTGAGAGCTCAGGACAGCTGAGATGGGATCACTCCTTTTCCTTTTGTTATGTGGAAGTTAAGGGAAGACCAAGCCAGGGCAGATGATTTGTCTGTGCATTAGTCAGCCAAGGAACTCGTACTCTTGCAAAACAAAACCACTACCAACAATAATTCAGGCTCTCCAAGGAATATGTCAGGGAATGTAAAGGCTGGAGACTGAAAGACAAGCTGGGAGGAGGGGGAACACTTTCCTCCCTTTGACATGAGCAAAACATTCCCATCACTCACCCCACAGGGCACTGTGTCCAGGCCCATGAGAAACCTCTGACCAAAGCTGCACAGGGCTGGACAGCTGGGCTGAAGCACCTCAGGTTAGAGCCACAGTAACCCAGCAGCTGGAAAGCTCCTGCTTGTGGAGCCACCTCGACTAAAATTCGGTGAGATAACAACACCACTCTTGATTGCACTGCACTGGCCTGTGCCTTTGTATCTCAGAAATACATTTGGGGATTTATCTTCCTTGATACTTCAGAAAAACAAGCTCTGCACAGCATTGTTGGTTACATACAGATGCAAAACTTGGAGCAGTAGGAGAGGATTTTAAAAAGCTCTTTACAGGAATTTGTTATAGGTCCTCCAAGCAAGGAGGATAACTGGACTATGAAATAACCAGTCAATACAAAAGGATACAGAGAGGCCAAAATCCTAGCAATGGATTTTTATCAGTCCAGGCAAACTAGAAAACACCGCCAGGGAAAATTAGATTGGAAGTCTTTGGTTTTGGTGCTGAATTGTGTTTTTAGAGCTGAAGCATATCCAGTAGGGAATGAAGTTGTACGAAATTTAATCAAGCAGTGCAGGGGCTAGACTGAAGTTGGACAGAAGGGGCAGAACAAAGCACAGAGCAGAGACATTTTAAAGGCAAAGTGCACCAACGGAGAAAAACAACCCTCTCCGAGTGGTAGGTAGGCAAGATAATTTTCGAAAGTACATAATTCTTTGATTAATCTAGACATGATGTTTTTTATCCTGAACATCCAAAACTTTTGTCTACATCATTTACAAAGTCCGCAGCTATTTGGTAAACAGGACTTAAGAAGTGTCAGCTGTGAGGGGCTCCTGCTTTGAAGACAAATAGACAAGCAGACAAAGAGTCAAGGAAGGGCTCTAGTCTTTCAGCTGCATGGCCGAGAGCCACTTCTTTGTAGCATATGGCGCACACTAACAGGTTTATTTTCCCCGAGGAGGATGTATAAACTGTCTGCAACTGCTCTTCACACTTGTCACTCCAAGTCAGATAATTTTTCCAAGGCATCCCGCAGAAAGAGCCCCCCAGTTGAAGCTGAACAAAGAATTTGTGGACGCCTTGCAGGTTGTTTGGGGAGCAAAGGGCTAAGGCTGCACAAGCAGAGTGTGATAAAGCATATGGGGAAGTGTGTCAGGGACGCCGACAAAGGCAGGAGGACGAGATGCGAAATGAGAGCAATTAAATGAGGAGGGGCAGGGCTGGAGGGGGGCACTGCTGGGAAGCTGAGTTAAATCCGGGTCAGGGAAGAGAAGCAGCAAGTGGCAGCATGTCTGTGCAGCTGTCCCAGCCCCGCCAGCCCTTGGGCTCTCCCTGCGCCAGGCAGTGCCGCTGGGTGCGAGGGCTGGCCAGCACCTGCTGCCAGCCCCACCGAGCTGCAGCCTGCCCCGAGGCCCATTACACACCGTGATTAATATGCACAGACCAAAGTGACTGGCAAAGATAATTACACAGCGAGTCAATTGGCTGGCAAAGTTAATTATGCAGGGAGTCAAATGAGTGGCAAACCAAGTGACTGAGGCAGAATAAAGAAACATTTGGCAGTGACAAATGGCAAAACAAGTTACTCAGACAGGGGGTCAAGCGGGCTGGACACTGGGTGCGTTCTTCGGAGCAGGAGCTGGCACGGTGTCAGCGTGTGTCGCTGCCTGGCACCGCTCCCGGGGCAGGGCAGGGGCGGCACAGCCCCGGCTCCAGCGGGACTCGCACCTCCGCCAGCCTTCGCTCCAATTACCCCGCAACCCCGAGGCGTTTCGCTTCCCTCCGCCTCAGGACTGAGCGCTGTCCCCATTGCGCCACACGAGGAAGTGTTTTGCATTCTCTCCAGCCGAGTATTAAGCAGACATATCGACCTGAATAGCAGAAATATTAACTAAGCCGGGAGAGAGCTGTGTGCGCGTTCCCGGGGCCACCGCCAGCAATGCTCTCCCAGCGCAGTCGGGAGCTGTAGGGAAAGTAAAGGTTTTCCTTCTGCCATTACCGGTCCAGAGCAGGAAAACCCCACTGACTCACATGGAGAGGTTTCTACTACAACAGACCAACAAGCCACATTTTATCTGGAAACCAGCTCCATCTACTTTTTCTGACTGTGAGCAATAGTGTGTTTTTCAAGGACTTAGAGGAAGAAGATGACACAGAGCTCTGAGATCCTCTTGGGAAAGGTTACAGACTTTATTTCCATTTCTATTATATTATAAAAATGGTAAGAGCCCTGAAGTGACCTGTAAAGGGCTAAAGGGAGGCAGGTAACTGAGGCCTTTTTATTCCTCACAAGGTATAACCAAACACAGAAGTGCTGAAGTGTTTGACTGTTCCTTGCTTTCTTGTACAAGAGATAACTTACATGAATGTAGAGTCCCCAAAAGTTATGTTATGCCTAGAAATTACTGAAACAAAGTTAAGCAATTGGAAAAAAGAGAATGCTTAATGCTTATATCTGCAATACTTTTGGGTTTGTTAACATTTACTTCATTCTGCCGGCCAGTTGGCATGATTGGGCAATGGAGGGCTTTGAAACCACAGCTGCTGGGAAAGCTGAGGTATTTATAATGCAAATTTACAGACAAGTTCTCCAGTAAAATAAAAGAAATTAAAGTCAACTTTAATTTATTGCCTACAAAACCAGTTTTTCCAAACTATACGTCGTGTTTGCCAGATAAATTCTGTCCTTTACATACAACATTTTCATATCTTACTTGCGCATTTTATTTGAAAGCAACGTATGTCTTCTGAGGTGAATTATGCTACAATAATAATGAGGGTAAAAAGGGAAATAAAATGAAGGAAAGGCAACTCCAAAACACCAGGCATTTTAAAACAAAGGAGAACAAATAACAATAGCAGAGAATCAATGTGGTACATGAAAAATAAGTCCTTTCTAGGTCACGCTTAAATTTGCATTAATGGCCTTCTTGTCAAATTATCTCAGGGGAGCTTCAGATTAGCATGCAAAAGAAGCACGATACAATCTAGAGCAGTAGTACTTGTTTTATTTACCAGACCTTTTTTTCTAAAGGAACTAAATATGAGAATTTTGAGGGATCTGACTTTCATCTTTTAAAAAGGAAGCGCAGTGAGGAAGAGCTCACCGTAATTAGCAGCTAGTCAAATAACATATAATTCCTCTCTGTATTTACTCAGCAGTGTGTACTTTAACCATGGCAAACATTAAACTGACCCTAGCCACCTCCTTCTATAGACTGGCTCAGGAGCCCATTTGTTCAGTTCTCGGATAAGCTTTTAAGGAAACAAATGTTACCAAGTGCATTTAAAAGTAAACACAGGGTATTCCCAAATCTGCGTCTGAAAATATATTTGATAAATAAGATAGTGAGGAGAAAAAGAAAAGTCATAAGTATTTAATTGCCATTCCAATATGTAATAGAGATGAGGTGGTCACCTAAGGGTCGTTGCTGTTGTTTTGAAGGAGGAGGGCCATTTATTGGCATGATTTGGGAATCAGTGGAGATCCTGGCTTTTATTATTGTCTGGTGTGGCAGTGAACAGTAAGCGACCTCAAATTCCTGCTGCTTCAGCAGATCGTGTGGGACACTCACCCATCGGGGTTTGGTTCACACACTCTATCAGCATCCAGTGAGACCTTTGGCCCTCATTGTCTCTCCTTATCAGCAGCTGTGCAGGAAGCGTTCACTGAGGATGCTCCACATCTCCAGTGCTGGCAGGAGCTGCAATCTGGAGGTGGTTTCACACTGCAGGTCAGGATACCACCCATCAACTCGGTTTTTATTTAGCAAATCTGTTAAGGTTTGCTACAACAGCAACCTACTGCTTGCACAAAGGCAGCCTGGAGATAACGAATGAACCTCTGCACCCAGCTCTGAAGGGTGTGCGAGCGCACAGACAGAAAGGCTGTCTGACCTCTAAAGGGAGTATCACTCATGTCATCAAATCTTTGCTGTCAGAGCAGGGAGCTGCACCAGAAAACCTTCCTCAAATGCTGAAATCTCAGCACTGGCCCGGCAATACACCAGATACAAGAATGCTGCCATTATCATTACTTCAGGATGAGAAAATTGAAACAAATCTTTCAAATTAACAGTTGTCTTTACAAATAGCCTAGAGCTGCCAAGTTCTTTGACTTTCTTGAAACTCCTATGAATTTTAAAGCTCATCAAGACTCTGCAGCTGGAGTGGGAGTAGATAATCCAGCCCAGACACTGCCCTGGGAAAGAAACTCAACAGGGTGAGAGAACAGACATCAAATTGTGGCTGGCAGAAACTATTTACTCCCACTTCATGGAGTCACCAATTGTTACAGGGGACAAAAGGCAGTGGAAAAATCATTCATGTAAGGCACTCAGGGCAAGACACAAGCAAGTTGCTAAAAACACATTTTTAAAAGATGGGGTTGTTTTTTTTTACTCAGTTACCTGTTTGCATCCTGGTATTTTCAAATGCTGATTTTCAGAATTATAAGACCCACATATTAACGTGGTTTGATCAGCAGTTTTGCACTGCTCAGCCATGGCTGCTTTCATTATCTGCCACCCATCTGTACTGTTGGTATGCTTGGCTCTTTTACAGTGTTGATCATGTCTGATTTAACATGCCAGGTTACATTAACAGCTCTGAAACCCAAATGGCCACACAAGTCCTGGAAAAGCGGTTGGGCTGCTTTGCTGTTGTTACACATTATATTCCCCTCCTCATTGTCACTAGATCCAACCGGAGAAGCACTTCTAGGTGGAGACCATTAACCACCAAACACCCCAGGGCATCACAGCAGTCCACAAAGCTGATACTTTCTGCCAGCCGACCAGCAGCTCTAAAATGTGCAGACCTTGTCAGGTTTCTGGGCACTCCTCCTCCCCCCAATTAGTCATACCAGTGACTTCTCTGTACAAGGATTTAGGAACAGGGGGGAAAAAATGGGCTTTTCCTCTGGCTTCCAATTTAATGAAAGGCTTAAAAGTTCAGTGAATTCAGAGAATGTAACCTTTGGGGCTCTCATGAAGAAAAATGAAAATAATAAGAAAATCTAATGTCTCTTAAACAAGTATATCTCTTAAAACTCTTACAAATCTTAGCCTTTTTGGTAGAAAAAACTTAAACCAGAGGCAGATCAGAGTTTTGTCAGCCTACTATAAGATTGAATAGTCTATTAATCAAAAATCAGATTAACAACACTTTGTTACAGTTAATTATGTGAGGAAAGCTAGCTTCTTGCTACTTTGCCAAAATATTGGATATAATTTTTTTTTTTTATTCATTGCATCATTTTAGACCAAATGTTTTGGCAGCTTAATTAGAGGCAGGTGGTGCGGTTGCCATAATTACATAGAATTCCTCATATTTTGTCATCATGCTTATTAGAGCCCTTGATTCGGCATGAAAGGGAAACATCCTGGCCAACCGAATATTGCAGCAGTTTTTATGGGAAATGTAATGCACCTTTACATGAGAGCTGCCTGGCTTAGAGGATGCCAAATATTTATTTCAGCTTTGGGACAGTACTGCCTTTTCCAGGAGGAAACAGTTAAATGAGACTGAAAGCTCTCAACCCCAAATGAATCCCAAACCCACTGCAGTCAGTGGCAGCATTCCCATTGACTTAATTGGGACCAAAACCCAGCTGGCTTTCCTGAACTGGGTAGGACTGATTTATATAGGATGGATATGGGACAAGTCCACAAATATAACTGAAATCAGAATTTGGCTCATTAATCTCGCAGGAGTTGGGCTGTCTGTGGCCAGGGAAAGCAGAGCTGGGTTTGGCCTGTGTGGCACCTCAGGATCACAACCCTCAGCATACTCTGTTCTAAAAGGTGATAATGCTTTTTTCACGTGGTCCTGATAAGGCTTATGCTCAGGCTGTAAAGAGAGTGGTCGTGTTCAGTTCAAGATCAAAGAGTTTACAATTCATTTACCTACACCTCTGAAAAAACTGATAAAGCTTCAACTGCTATTGCCTCCTTCAGAGATCTCTCCAGTTAGAACAGTCCCGAGCCTTGCATTGCACCAGCTGGTACGAAGGGGGAATTCACATCTCATGCCAGCCACGTGGCTGATTTTTCAGAGTGACAGAGCTCTTGTAGGTGGCAAAGTTACAGTCTGTACATCCCTGGGAGTCAAATGACCTCTCAGCCTTGGATGGTCCTGCTGGGCCAGGGGAATTGTGTCATGGCACACAAAGGAGTGGTTCAGTCTATATCACATCATAATTTTCAGCACCCCAGACACAGCTCCATTCAAAGCCCCAGGTTAACAACCCAGACCAACACCTCTGAACACACAGCAGGCACCACGGCTGTGCCTCACTGAAATGGAGCTCAAAGATAACCCACACCTGCATTTTTAACACCTTGGCCCTCTTTCCCATTTCTACTGTCCTGTTTTTCGCAACCACACAAATTATTTTATGATTGTGTCCCTCAGTGTGAACTCTGGGGTCTCGGTGTAGCTTGTGTGTGTAGCTTCTTCTGATCTGGATGTGGTGCTTCCAGCATTAGAGAGCTATTAATCAAAATCAGTGCTACAAAATGTAGGCAATAAAGTTCTTTAAGCACCACATTTCCCTTCAGCCTTCTCATTCATCCCTGAGATCTTACACTGCCTATCCAAAGTTAGTGACAGGACTCAAGTTCCCATCTGTGCTGGGCAATTTCTTGCTGATCCTAAAGGTTTTAGACCATTCAATCCGTGTAGCTCTTCTACATGGAATGGGGATAAGATAACTCATCTCAAAGAGCAAAGCATGAAATTCGCTGGGGTGAAATGCCCAGTCCCCCGCGACTTCTTGGTCATTTGGGAATCAGTGCTATGCTTCCGTCTACTTCTTTGAATTTGGGGCCTGCTTCTCACTTAGGTAAGAGAGACATCAGCAGCAGCTTGAGCGGTATTTTACTTCCCCCATCTCAGGCCACTTCTGTGAGCCTGAGTCTGTTAGTGCAGAACTGCTGGGAGCTCAACTTCTTATCAGCAAGATCAGTGTTTTCCCAGTTCATCTGGGCACAGTGCAGTCTTAAAGAACTTTGAATAAATTTCAGCATAATCAATACATTTTATCCCCTTTCTAATGCATGCAACAGTTTTAAATCCTTGTGGCTGCTGTTATATTTAATGCCAACAACCTAGCAATAATAATCTTAAAGCTGTGGCTTCAGTGAAGTGCTTAAGATGTCACCAAGTCTCATAAGGTGCAATCAACTCAACAGCCTGAGTAAAAGTATTACAGATTATCAGATTTTAGGGTGTTTCCTATATACACAGCTAATAAATCCTGAAAGGTATTAGAAAAGACCAACAACAAATACAGATTATAAGGCTACAAAAGACATTATTTAAGCTATTTTTGTAACTAGAAAACCTAACAAGTATATCCTGGCCCCTCATGTACACTCTGAAAAAATCTCCTAAAATGAATCCATGGGTTTCTGGGTTTTCAAGAAACAGAGCTTGGTGGCACCATTTACCTGAAAGGAGTGCTCAGCTAAAAAGAAAAGACTAGGGGCCTGAGACCAAAACTTATGTTATTTTTTTTTTTTGGAAAAGGAAGAAGAGACAGGAGGACAGGATTGAGCAGAGAGAATCAAATCTTGTTCTGTATTTCTGCATTTCTGTTTTGGATAGACTCCAAGCTCCAAATGAAAATACTCTGCCCTACACTACAAGGGAGTTTTAATCCACCCCAAATTTAGCAGCCACAGCTTCTCTTCCCCTGTGGCAGTGAGCATTTAGCAGAGCACTACTGCAGTCATTTCTGTCTTTTCCGAATCCACCACGCTGCAGAGAAAATCTCCATATTTCATTTTTATTATTTCCCAAATGAAATGGCAGGGAAGCTTCCCCAAGGGAAAACTCACCACTCAGTGCTACAGGCTGGCTGGTTCAGCTGAGAAGGGGCAAAGCCACGGCGAAGGCTCCAGCAGGAACAGCAGTGCCCATGGAAGGCTCAGCCCGTGCTCCCAGACACGCTGGCACAGCTCCACTCGCGTGTTGTGCTGGGGCCACGCTGGTTCAGGTGCTCCCAAGCTGTTGTCTGTGGATCCAGCCCAGGCAGCTGAACCCTTCCCTCTCTATAAACACACAGCTGAACGCCTCCAGCCACAGCAGCGACGGTGGGAAATGGGCAAAGCTTTGGGAACTGGAACTGAGTTGAAACGAGACTGTATCTCCTTTAATTTCTTGGGAAGGGAGAAAGGAAGCATCGGTACTTAGCACAGTCACAGCTGGATGGCACATCCCTCACTACAGCATTTTGCTTGCTTTAATTACCCAGGCTTTTTCTATTTAAATTCAAGGTGTTTCCTGGAAATGAAAGACACAACACAAGATTTGTTTGTAGATTTTAAGATGATACTTTGACGGTCATAGCCAATGTAGTGTAACAGATCAGAAACACTCCACATGAAGCTCTCAGCTTGTTTGGACAACTGTACTTTTGGAATATTGTGAATTTGTCTGTAATTGATGGAGAATGTAGTCCCTCCAGAGGCTTTGATCAGCCCACCTAGGATAGCATATCTCTATATTCTTACATGGGACACCTTACAGATATAAATAATTTTCTCTCAAGAGACACAAGGAAGCCCAGCCAGCAACAGGGCTGTTTTTCCTCATGGAAGAGTCAGAAGCAAAAGCTAACATTGTGCCTCGCTCCGTGACACACCCGAATGAACCAGGATGTTCATTATCCCTCTGTCCTTTGAGGTTAGGAGCATGGCACTTCCCGAAAACCTAAATTCACATGTGAGTCAAAGTTACTTGAGACTGATCCTAAATCCATAAATTACTTTAAATAAGAAAGATTCCAATAAAGAAAAGAATTTTTTTACCAAAACATGAATTGCTTTACATTCACCACAACTCACAGGTTCCAGCTCAGCTCAGCCCTGGGCCTTCTGTCCCTGCTTGAACTAGAGGAGCACCAGCTCTCTCCCACCACTTGCAACTTATTAACTCATTTCTAGTTCTGATTTTTAGCAACTCCTGTAATGCTCTGTGAAATGTCTGGTTTTTGCCTGGCCATTATAACACCTGCACTGTGTAAGCTTGGATGGAAAGTGTTTTTATCTGAAAACCAATCAAAGTAAAACGATCCCTGTCTGTCTTATTCACTCCATATTTTAAAGGAATAGAGAAGCCAAAGCATGTGTTGCTTTGGTGATTCTTATTTCTCCCTTGCTAGTGTGAAGGAAATCGATCACTGCCACTCCACAGGTGCGCTGTGGGTAGGGCAGGGTAGATATTCCATGACTTAATGTAATGTTCTTATCATTACTATTCACCCTTTGATCATTCCCTATTGCCTTTTATGCTGTTTGATTCACACACCGGGTCAGTGACAATAACGAGCCCAGGCTTTTCCTTGACGAAGGCTTTGTCACAATGGTGGCTCTTTGCTCACAGCTTCCCCTGCCTAGTGGCACCAGGAACTCATGGGAGGGTGCAGCAGACATCTCCTCATCTGCAGCAACCTGCTCCCTCTAGAAGAGCCAGCTGAAGGAGTTGCAGGGTTTGATTATGAGTGAAGGTTCTTTCTGATCCTGCTGATGGGAGTGGTGCTTTAAACAGCCAAGGTGGGGGGAAGATGTTCACAGTCAAAATGAATTAAGGCAATTCTTGATAGTCCTCTAGTTTTTTCTAACAATTTTCATTGCTGCTATCCTGGTCCAGTGCTTCTTGACACAGTCAACAGAAGTTCCCAGGACAAAAGTGCCCATGGAACAGGAGGGGTTCAGAGACAGCTGCTTGTTGGATAACTAGCACAGACCTGGCTGTGACCGAATCAGCTGCTTTCCACAGAGAGGTGGTATGGGGAGATGGGAAAGCTTCAGAGCTTTCTGTGTTTGCTGAACAAGGCTGTTACTCAGCAGCTCCCTCAGATTTCAGAGGATGGACATCAGTCCTGCAGCCACAAGCTTCCAGAAGAACAGAGTCACCTTTGACAGGGACTGCAGTCCTGAATGTGAGAACCTGTGTGTCCTTTTACCAGTCCCCCAAAGCCTGGGTCTGCCTGTTTTATACTTCAAAGCCTTCAGATGAACTTCAAAGGCTTTGACCCCACAATCCTTAATCAAGGAAATCAAAAGGAATTTTACTATATTAAATCAAAAGCAGATTTACAGGATTAAAGACTGTAGAATCAAGAATTCAGGTTGAAAAGGAGAAACTCTGAAGTACTCAATGCACAGTAAAGAAATATAGTTTCCCTTATGTATCTGGGATGGGAATTTCCAAGAAGTGTGATGCAGGAAGGCACCCAGATCCCACTGAAATTCCTGGGAGCCTGGCACCTAATTGCATTAAGGCATGTTAAAAATCTCAGTCGTGCTTATTAACTGTCTGTTATAAAATTTAAGCTATATATTTGCCCTTCTGTTTTACAAGGCAATAACCCAATTAATGTGTGGATAAACTAGGAGGCCAAAGGGAATTGGATTATGTCTGAGGAAAACAGAGGAGCAATTAAAGTATCACTATTCTAGGAGAGATTGAATTAACATAGTAATGAAAACATTCCTTCCTCTTTGGGAAATGGGGACTAGGTCTCCAGTTTTGTGTCTAGGGATTAGAAGCAGCAAGAGCCCCTTGTAATACTCCATCAATTGACATCTCAGCCATCATTCCATTGCATGTGAGGCGGCCCAACAGGGAGACTGAAAGAGCAGGGATTTAAAGAGTGAAGGTTCTTGTGCTTTCTGCCCCAAAGCTGCACCTTCCCAGCAACATCAGCCTCCCTCTCACCTCCACACCCAGCAGCTGCTGCTCTCCTGCTTCCAAACATTACTTCAGGTTTGAGTTTAAGGGAATGTTTTAATTAACAGAGAGCAACTTCTACCTGGAGCGATCTCATTAAACAGACGAATCCAACACTGGTCATGATTTGCCCTCAGAATTAAAATGGTGCCTCCAGGAAAACATAAGACTGTCTCATGAACCACAGAAAACTATAACCATAAACCAAAATGCCTTGGAGTAACAGAACAGCCTTATTTTGCCCAGCCTGCCAAGCCTATGGCAGGCCTGCAATTCTAGTCCACAGGCCTGTTTGGCTTTACCAAGTGTAAAAGTGCTCACAATGATTATTGCTGGTTTCTGGATTCCCTTCCCCTGCAGTGCAAGTGCCAGGGTCAGGCTCACGGCTCTGACAGCAATATTGGTGTGCACAATGGTGGAAAATGAGTTATCACTGGGTGTACCAGGACGGCTCTGAAATCACGGTGATAATGCTTAATCGCGTACTCTGCAGACTCCCCAGAGTCATAAGGATGCAAAACAGTGCTGGAAATACATTAGCAAGAGAAAGAAGGACTTCCATCCCTCTAATGGCTTTGTTAAAACTCTGCATTTTGCGCGATCCTTTTTGGCAGTGTGAGTTTAGTCCTGGGAATATTTAACAAACTGACAAGCTAACGAGTTTTGCCGATGAATAGGATTTCATATTCGAGGCTAGGGGAGGGTTTGTTTTAATTGAGGATTTTGATAAAGCCATTTTCAGTTGTGTGCTAAAAAGTACTTGCTCGTACAGCAGCGTGGATTATTTGGTTGCTCAACCAGAAAAGTAGTAGCAGAAAATTACTACTCATACCTCAATGTGGATTATTTTATTGCTCAACCAGAAAAGTAGTAGCAGTACTCTTGATCCCCTTGTGTTAGCAACACTATAGCAACCATACAGGGATCATGTGTAAACTAGGTAGCAATGATTTCTGCACGTGTTTTTTCTTTGCTTGGGACCTTTTGTTTGTCTGGATTGGGTTTTTAGATTTTTTGGTTTTTTGTTTTTTTTTAAGGTGAAGGCAAGCCAAGTTTTAAGCCAGGTCACCTCTATGCCCTTCTCATGCAATGTTTTCAGTGTCCAGGCTCAATTTAGCACATTAGGCTGAACATCAAAGCCAGTTTTATGGACTTTCCAACTCGACTGAGAGGCATCAGCACAACAAAATACACTTCTAAGACTAAGGACAATTGGTAGGTGAACAGCCCTCTTGGGGGATGTGACAGATTGGTCCTTATATCTAAAAGATATATTTTTATCCAAATTAGAATGTAAGGAAAATCTCTGATGTTACAGAAGTCAGGATGGATAATTTAAATGGCTTAATTCAGTCCTTAAAATAAACCACTATTATTTTCAAAGCCAGCAGCACTAATAGGTACCAGGATATTGTGAAGTTTCCTGGATATCTGTGTCTCTGCCTATCAAGGTGCACATCAGCCAAGCAATCTTTGGGGGTTTTGCAGAGTTTCAGAGTTCAGGGTACCTTAATTTGAGGGTCTGGTTACAAAGTCATTGCCAAATGTCTCCTTTGCCTCCCTGGGCATGGCAGGGTCAGAGCAAGGGGCTGTCCCAGCACAGTCTGGTGATCTCTACATGTGTGTTCACACAGCTGGGCTGGGACAGGAGCCCAGCTCTGTTCCTGTGCCTGCTGCATCCCCACATCCCACTTCAGGACTTCAGAGGCATCAGCTCAACCTGTTCTAGCAGTACAAGTAAACACTGAAATGCAAACTAGACTGGAATGGAGGCAGATTTCTTGCTTAAAATCCAATCTAAACAAGAGCTATATATGAATAATACTGAAAGTCCAGGGCAAACATTCCCACTAAGTCTCCCACAGAACATGATGCATCTGTAAACAGACTTTGCCCTCTGTATGCTGTTGGGAGATGAAACAGGGGCTTCTCATGATCCCAAAGCCTTAAGCCGAATGAATGGCTGTCTGCACTCCAAATATTAATAAGTATCCTTCCATATTTTTAGCTCCCCCTTTCAAACTCTTAAACCTATCCTCCTAATCCACACTGATTAACAGCAAAAGTGTCTTTAATCACATGTGATCTAATTGAATTCTTTCAATATCCATGCCTATAAACAATGAAACAAGCTAACATTGCACACACATTAGCACAGTTTTTCAAAAACAAAGGTATTGCCACCCTTCCAGAAAGTCAAGCTCAGATCTGCTCCCAGTGCAGGATATCTGCTCCACAGATTCTTTTGTTAACTTGTAATAATCTCACAAAAACTAAGACACTTCACAGTAAACAAATCTTCCTAGAGTTAACTCTTACTTCCCAAGGAAGGAACCAATAGCTGAGACAGCAGTTCTGAAGGCAGAGGGAGTCCTGCTCTCTGCCTTCCTTCAGCTCTGAACTCATAGGAATCTGTGCTGAGCCAACACTGGGGCAACTCTGCCAACT